>LGUA01000332.1:0-20083 GCA_001660665.1 Emergomyces africanus
CCCTTTCCTGCCCCCAGAACGTCCCTGATCACCGCCACCACCAGCACCAGCAGCAGAAGTACCACCCAACCTCCCTAAGAACGATTTATCCTTCCCATCATCGACAGGGGCGGCAGGAACCTCCTGCACCCTAATCTGGCTAGCCACCTGTCTAAGTTCCGGGCGGAGTATACGCCCATGCACCGCGGCGCTCTTCGCCGTTGCCGATGCATCATCCGCCCAGGAGAAATTCACAAGCACACGCCCGTTCATGCGCAGATCGCGAATGAGTAATTTCTCAGCCGTATCCGGGATTACCGATTGGCTCTTCGTCATCGGGTTCGGGTTTAATGAATGCTGCGTGCTGCTGCTGCTGCCGCCGCCGCCGCCGCCGCCGACTACCCCGCCACTGGCGAAGAATGATAACGAGAATTTCTCGTTCGACAGAGAACTATCCAGGCAACTTCTGACAAACGTATACAGACCCTGCGCCGAGTCTTCCTTGGTGAATTTGGAGACTACCTGGCTTTGGTCCGGGAAGCGGATTTTGACCTCGATGTCCACGATGCTGGCGAGCTTGGCTGTCTCTGCTGCGGCTTGGGCGGCTAGCTCTGCATCGCCGGGTAGGCGGTTGGGGCGGGTGGTGCGGCTCAGGTGGCGTTGGTGGGCTTTTGCTTGATCGACCGTAGGGACGTAGTCATGTTCATCGAAAGGGGTTTGAGCAGATTGGGGTACTGTGCTTGAGGGTGGTGCGTAGACGGTAGTAGGTCTTGAGGATACAAGTGTTGTGGGCGAGTGAGCGAGCTTTTCTGTAATTTGTTGTTGTTGGTGTTGTTGTTCTCGTTGTTGTTGTTCTGCGCTGGGTATCTGATCGGGTGTAATATCTGTATTGGAGGGGGTTGAGGTAGTAGATGTGGACCCGGGCTCTTCTGGGCCTGACGAAACGGGTGTTTCACGGCTGTGGCTCTCAACAGCCGTAGCAGCTCCTCTCTTATCCTCTTCTTCCTCTATGGACTTGAAATACTCCCCAATTTCCGTCATTGCCTCTTCAAGAGGCTTGTCTGTCGTCCGAAAGCTTAGTCTGAGCAGCGTACTCCCGCTATTGAAGCCCAGTTGCCCGAGAGTCCTTTGCAGATCCGGGAACGACGATAGCTCCCTGCCCACAACCTGGACAACAGGGGATTGATAAAACAGTCGTCCCTCACCAGTGGTGGCTGACGGCGCCCCCCTAGCAGTCAGATTCCTGGTTGTCCCATTCCCCGCCACACCAGCTTCGAATTTGCGCAAGACATGCCATAACGTGGTGTTGCTTGGGAATTTATCCGTTAGACGGCCGTTTGGAGCACCTTGGGCCTCTGATTCGGGAAGTTGTAAGGCCACGGAGACGACGGAGGGGGAGCGAGAGAGCTGTACGAGTTCAAGTTTGGCGCCGGAGCTTAGGCCGGAAAGCCGTATAGATAACGAGAGGTCTATCTGCTTCTTCTGATGCCTCGGTAAAGAAAAAAAAAAAAAACAAAGGACGGTTAGCAGTTAATAGATAAACAAACTAGAGTATGTAGGTATACTATGAATGAAGATGGTTTGAAGTGTAAAAGAAAGAGATTCACCACTCACTTGAGTCCGTACTGGCGGGCATCAAGCCCCAGCTTCGAGCATGCTTCTGAAAGAACCTCAGTGAGATGTTTTGTAGGAGTGACCTTAACGGTGGCCCTTCGAGCAGCAGAGTCTATCACAACAACATGAGAAGCCATGGTGAGGGGGTGGAGTATGCTGCGGGTGAGGGAGGGCATATGATAAAAGATAAAAGATATTAGGTAGTAGTATAGTATTTATTTATTGCTGGAGGGGGGTTTGTTTATGGGATGCAGCAAACGCCAAGCCGCGACGCAGTCCGGAGTAATAATAAGTCCCCAGGCCCTAGGTAAGTATGACGTTATTTGTTTTAAGAGCGAAAGAAGTTCTGCGTCAAAAACTCAAGTACTTTAATTTTTATAATTTTTATTTTATTATTGAGTTTTTTAAAGATAATTTCTTCAAAAATAATGAAATATTTTTGTATATTTTCATTTTATTTACTAGTAGTAAGTAACTACTACTATTTACTACGGATTTTGTGCTGATTAGCGGGGGCTCCAAGCCCAATCGATACTACCCATCCCCCTCCATTGGGGGGTCGGATAGGAGGGGGCCCCGGTTAGCTAAATAGTAAATACAACAAAAGTGCCAAACTCGTGGATCTCGCTCGAGGAAGAACTTAAAAAAATTAACCAAGTGATCCGGAAATGGTCGATTGATACAATTTATGAATGCCCTTGCGGTTAGCAGGCAACAATGCTTCTGAGGAGCGGATATCCACTACTACTCCTACTTCCTTGGGAAATGCGGTTGCATTGAATCATCTGTTTGAATGCAACGGAGTGTGATCAATGCACGATACAAAAATGCAGAAATGAATCGTGGAGAATCTGATTTGCCATTGCTTGTTGCTCCTGGTGATTTGAGAAATGCAATGCGGCGCGAAGACGAAACAAAAGTAGCTCTAGAGACAATGCGTGCGTGTTAACTTTCAATATCTGTTCAATGACAGGATGTCTATCTTCAAGTTGTTATCTTTCTTTAATTTTTGTCTCATTGAGAAGAGGTATGAGTTCTACCCGCTGCCCTCGACCTCCATACTATCAGTATAAACAATAATGCCACAGCACAAAAACAGCAGCTTAGAAACATCGTCTATATAAACCCTTCCTATTCTGCATTCTTCTCAGTGAAATCTTTGATCTTAATAACCGTCCATTCTTCGGCTAGACTTCCAGTCAGTTTTCGTCGTTCTACTCAGGTTTTGTTTCAACGAAAACAACACATCAATATGTCCGCTCCCCCTCTCGCAACGCCTGCAATCTTCTACAAGCACCCTAGGGCCCCTCACCCAGTTCCTCAGCCACCAGCCGTCGCTTCTACGGACCCTCCCCGGGGGCTTTCTTGGTCGAACTGCTCCGTTTTCAACGGGGCACCCTTCAAGCATCACTAGGGCATTATGGGCGCGCTCCCACGACAGGCAAGGTTATGGCGTGCTGATCCACGCCAGAGGTGATGCCAGGAACGGCTTTGAATTGCAGACATCGCGCGCCCACGACGTCGCGATGACTAGTAAGTGCCCAGCCAATGAAGCAGAATTCCACTTCAGTGGGTTGATGGCAACTACTTTAAACGAGAAGCTGATGATGAACAATGGAAGTTCGACAAGTTCGACAATTGCCCGTGGCCTGCGGTTTTGTGAGACTTAACCACTCGGCCAAAAAGGGACGCCCCATTGTGATAAGGGTTTGTCAGTCGATAGTTACAACATAGGTTTCGAAGCTAGCATATACAAGGTCCCGGGCGCCTGGAAAGTCATTTAAAAGCAATCAACAAGAAGATAAATTTCTGGACAATTCATGATCTTCCGCCTATTTGAATTTGCCTGATTCACATAGCTCTATGAAATGCCCTCTACTCTGGCTGGCTAAGAGTCTTTAGCCTACTGCAGGTAAAAAAAAAATCCCTCAACAAAACTGCCAGACGTGGATTGCCGAGTCTTCCGACCAGCTCGTCAAAGACAATGATTTTCAGCAAGCAGGTGGCTGATTATATTCACACAATCAGGCAATAAGTTGAATAGTTTCAAACTTGAAGCTGAGGATGTGGGGGGCATGGTACATGTGTAGGGATATACATGCTTAAGGCAACGACGTAGCCCTAATCCTCTTCCACCTTATAACTATAGGTTTCTCAGTCCTATATCTATCTAGGTCCACGATGGCAGGCGGCTCAGCCTTCAGATGAGTGTGCAACAGCTCCTTAAACGCAGTCCATGATAGCAAGCGGCTCAGCTGCTCAGAACTCAGCACCCTTTGCATCGAGGTACGCCTTCATCCGGTCTATCCCGCCATAAAACAATTCATGCTCTAGCGCGGCATCTTCCTCCATCAAGCAAGTCATGCCAGCCGCCTTGACGGGCTAACGCACGTTGCCTGTTTCGGACTTTTGGTGGGGGGATTAATGCTAACGGCATGTCCGTGTACATAGGGAGAAGAGTGTTCCAAGCCATGTTTGGGGATGTGCAACTCCGTAAGCTAGTCGACGAAGCCACAGCGAGAAAATTTGCTGATGAGAAGTGAGAGGAATGATCGTTGAGGCTGTGTCTTAAGCAGGGGTAGCAAGTGTTTAGAGTAGGGTTATCGTTATTTTGCAATTGAAGAAGAAATGTGAGATGCTGGAGCAAAAGTGCAGTGTCATCCAGAGAACAAGGAGCTCATTGTTATGCACCCGCATAGAACCATTAGTGCTTGATATGGAGAGCTTGCGCCTTTTATTTTTAGCTTGCTGACAACACTGAGAAACATGGAATTGTCGTTTCTCATTAGCCATTGATATCAAAGTCCTGGCAGAACAAGGGTTCTGAGGCGGCCAGGCCTTGCTCCAAGGAATGAGCTGAGCAGGATTGCACAAAGTCCAGGATTCAGACGGGGCTCATATGTCTAGCAACCAGTGCTAATGAAGATTTGATAAACAACAAAGGCAGGCTCCAGGTAAGAATCTTTCATGGATATTAGGTATAATGCCAGAGGAAACAGAGCAGTACTGTGTAAATATGTAGTACCGTACCAACATTCCAAAAAGTTGACTCGCCTAAAAAAAAGGAGCATATTAAATAAGTTAGCATGACCCCCCCCCCATTTCGGATCAGGGCCTTTTGGGCCAGTTCCGGATTGATTGGAGTGTTTTGTGGCCTAAAATTTCTATTAACAACTTGAACTTGAAGTGGTTAAGACTCCTCTGGGAGAGAAGTGTAGCACTCAGAATGAAGCAGCATATATAACAAATCTATTGTATATGGAAAGGTAGGCGGCTGTGGGTTCCAGGCATTTATTTATTTTTGTTATCAAAAGAAAAAGGATTTGTTCATTGGGACGCAACGCAAACTTCAATGCTGCTGAAAAACGACGACTTGGACGGGATAGATGGAAGCAGTTAAATAGTAGTAGTAACTTGAGAGATATCGGTATTCCGCAAAGAGAAGATATCCCGCCCAAATCCCCCGCCAGAGCATATCTCTCATATTATCGCATTGTATTTTAGAATTTCTGTTATCGGCTCACATTGCTCAGAAAACAAATTGAGACAAGTTCCAGGCAGCGGCGGGCAACGACGACGACTGGTTAAATAAGTGGTTGGTTGGTATTTACTATTTAGCTTGCTGACTATACACTGCTTCGGGGTGGCCCGAGCTCTTTCACGCGTGTTTGTTGCCGCAACCTGGAAGAGAGAGAGAGAGAGAGAGAGCTTCACATCAACTACTACCTAAACCTCAACCACCCGCTGCTAGATAAAATCCCCCCCCCCAAACTGCTATATCTATAGATCTCCCCAGTATACCATTGCGCCAGTTAGAGCTTGATTGTTTATCTATCATATCATATCATCATATCATGGTAAGCTGTTCTCCCCCCCGTGGTGTCCAAACTCACCCCAACCAAACTGCTGTGATCCATCTAACAACTCAAATAGGGCTCTCCCTTCGATATAAGTATACATACTCCCCCACCTCCACCCTCCATCCCTCAATCCAAATAATATATATATGTATATGTATATCTAACCAGTACCCCTGCTGGAAAATTCCCAAAATAGATGGCGGTGCCTGTGTCGCCATGGTCGGCAAAGACTGCGTCGCCATTGCCTGCGATCTACGACTGGGTCTCCAAGCCCTCACCGTCTCCAACAACTTCCCCAAGATCTTCAACTACGCCCCTTCGACGTACCTAGGCCTGACAGGCCTCGCCACGGACGTCTCCACTGTCTCAGACCTCCTACGCTACAAAGTCAACATGTACCGGCTGCGTGAAGAGCGGCAGATCTCCCCGCAGACACTGGCCAACCTGGTCAGCTCGAGTCTGTACGAGAAGCGCTTCGGCCCTTATTTTGTCAGCCCCGTGCTGGCAGGCATCAATAATACGACGGGCAAGCCGTTTATATGTGGGTTTGATAGTATTGGCTGTATCGATTTCGCGAAGGATTTTATTGTCAGTGGGACTGCAAGCGATCAGCTGTTTGGTACTTGTGAGGGCTTGTGGGAGCCGGATCTTGTATGTCTTACCCTACCCTACACTACACTACCTTCAAAAAGGGCACTTCCATGAGCGGTGAAATAAGGGAGCGTTCCTATTTACTAAAACTACGTGTCGAATAGGGCCCCGACGACCTCTTCGAGACCATCTCTCAAGCCCTACTTAACGCCGTTGATCGAGACGCTCTCTCAGGCTGGGGAGCCCACGTTTACATCATAGAAAAGGACAAAGTTACAAAGCGATTGCTCAAAGGACGACAGGATTAGAAACAAGGGTTTGGCGGCTCTGTTTTTAATTTTATTTTATTTTTCTTTCCCTTTTCTCTCGTACTTTTACATAGAGCGAAAGTCTATGACATGGAAGAATAGTGGGACTGGTCAGAGAGCTCAAAACCTGCGTTTTTTATTTATTTATATTGCGCTTCGATAATTCTGATAAATGGGAGTCTTGGTCATGATTCATTCTTCTTTTATTTCAATGCTCTTTATCCTCATCTTTTTATTTATTTTTATCTCCCTTCTTTGTAAAACCTCGACCGCAATCCTATGGATTATACGAAGGGGGAATAGATAATATGTGATACTGTTGTAGTACTGGACTTCGAATAGATGAAGTAGAGAGCTTGTTCCCTCCATAAGGCAGAACAGGGATGCGCGTACGGGTAGACCCAAATTCCTACTTTCGCAGGTACACAAGAAACGCATGTTTCCGTGACTGAGCTCCCCAGCCAATTCAGCCATATATATGTATATATGTATATGTATATACTACTGAATGCCTCACAAATCCAATTCTAGTTCCATTTTTAACTTAATCATGTTCCACTTTCACACATGCCAATATATATCCATGATAGTATACGGAGCAGATACGACACCTAAACCAAATTTGTAATTTGTATGATGGCGATAATGATAAAACAATGAAACATGAAAGGGATGAATAAATTTTTTATATTCTTTTTGTTTTTCTAAAAAATAAAAAAAAATAGAAAAACCCATTCATTTCACACCGTAGCACACAACCCCAAAACCCCATCAAGCGCCTCATCCCAACTCTCCATCAACGACCCGCAAAACAACTCCAAAGACGCAGTATCCATCAACTCCTCAATCTCCCCCCTTACAGACCCTTGTTTTTTCCCCTCCCTATCACCACCATTAACCCCGTCGTCACCGCCGTCGTCACTATTAACAGTGTTGTTCTCAAAGCCATACCCCCCCGTCACCCACTCCACCAACTCCCCCAGCATTCCCGACTCGGCAATCTGCATCTTCAAGAAGCGGGTGTTGCGTCGAATAACATCGACCAGTTCCCTGGTGAGATTCTTTAGGTTTTCGAGGGTTTCCCTTGTGGGGAAGACTTGTTTTGTCGCTGTGGTAGAAAGCTGTGACTTTGTCTTTGATGCTGATTTGGATGACGATAGGGATAGGTAGGTTAGGAAGAGAGAGGTGGCTTTTAGGGTTTCGAGGAGGGAGATTGTGTTGTGTAGGTAGAGCCAGGACGGGGCGATGGAAGGTGTTGCGGCAGCAACAGCAGCACCTTGTTGGGTGGGAGGGGTGAGTGGTATTGTTGTAGTGAGGATGGAGGACACTATTGGTGTGGAGGAGAGTGTGGTTAATTTTTCGGTCAGGAATGATTCGAGGGTGGCGAGGTGGGTGCTTATGGGGGTTGGAAAGGGTGATTGCTTGGTGGTGGTAGCGGTGGACGTATTCATGGTCGTCGTCAAGGATGCGAGGACGTTTAGGAGGGTGAGGTGTATCTTGGTATTTTCGATTTCGGCATGGGTAAGTTCTGTTTCGGGTAGATGGAGGTCCAGGTCAAGGTAGGGGGATAGATCGGTGTTTGAAGGCCGTGGTAGGGGGGAAAGTGATGATGATGACTTTTTGGTGGAGAGGTTGCTGTTCAGAAAACTAAATAGGACGTCGGTGATGGTCATTGCTTTTACTGCTTGAGCCTATCATTGTATCATTCGCTTGTTAGCTATACCGACTGGCAATCGATCATGACGCTGGTATTGATTGTAAAACACTTACCCCTGGCTTGGGCCCGAGGCGGACATGCTCCTCGAAGCTGGGCTTGCCTGGAAATTCGCAGTTCATGAAGCCATCAAAGTTGCGTTTGTCAATAACTGGATCTGTGTCTGAGACTGGTTTTTGTTAGTCTCCTGAAAATATATTCAGAACAGTTTATCTGAAAATAGAAATAAAATAAAAAAGCCATCAATACTTACCAATATGATCATATTGTCCTACAGGATCACCACCAACCAGCCGCTGAATCCTCCGGGTTTCCAATGCCCACATTCTTCTACAGATGCTATTTTTAAGACTCTTCTGTAGTTCAATGCTCCCCGCCACATTAACATAGCTGCCATGCTCCAGCCCAACGCTTCGTGAATAAGTCGTGGAGGTCTCAGAGTTTCGATAGAAGTTTAATGCCTGCCTCATTGCAGCTTGAGGATCGTGATCCTTCATTTCCAATCCCTCATAAGGCGGAGCAGCGTGAGGATGTATAGAAGCCAGGCGGGTGAAAAGGTTATGTGCAACCGTTTCATATTGCATCTGCTTCACGGACAATTTATGGAAAGATTTTAGAGCTAACGAGCCTGCTCCTAGGAGAAGGTAGATTCGAACTAATAGAAGAAGGGCTTCATAGTTATGAGGTGATTTGAGTAGTAAATTCTCTATAAGACCAGCGGCTTGGACTAAAGCAGCATGAGGAGAAGCGTCAGCCTTAGGTTCAATTTTTGTTTCGTGCAATCGAATTAGGGCCATGGCAGCTAGCAGGCAAAGGTCATCGCTTGGCTGGCTTTCAATGGTAGATGGAGCCGCGCTCTGGTTAGGCCTTTCAGTACGCCGGTATATACGGAGGCACCGAGAGACAAAGTCTTCCATCTTTTGAGCTGATAGCTTGTCACTTTCGAACGACAGCTGGAAACAGTACTCAAATTTCAAGGCATTGATAGCCGCAACACCCTTAAAAGGGTCGGTAACCTGTAGTCATATTAACTTAGCTTGGCGCAGTAAGAAGGGAAAGACTCTATTTTAACCTTACCCTTTTCTGATCATCCTCACTCTGATCTGCGACAACCTTTTGGGAAATATAAACTTGAAAGTCATCTTGCATCGAACGATCAAGTTTAATTAGATATTTGCACAGGTCGTGGAAGCAATAGAGTTTAGTACAATTGCGGTCGATATATTCTTTGCATGCGGAGAGAAGGTCCCCTAGAGAAAGCTCCTTGGTCGCAATCCGCTGCTCTGTCAAGTCCAGAGCAGCGAGCTGGGCATTCCGCGATTTTGGCTGCTTTTTAATATAGGCTGTGATGAAGTCGTGGGTCTTTCGCGACGTCCTTCAAGAAACAGTTTATCAGTATCCTGTGGAGAAAAGAATTTTCATGAATCCCAATTAGCACATACTCTTCATTCCCCAATTTCTCAGTCGACGCCAGGAGAAGGCTCCAAACTCGCCAATCGTCTTTCTCCTGGGTAGCCGCCGTCGTCGAACCATTTTCAACGGCATCTGGAAGTGCAAGCAACTCCCGCGTGAATGACAAGGCTTCGTCCCACAAGCCCGCATTCTCAAGATGTGCAAGTTTTGCGATTACAAAGGACCAATCGTTCTGGGCAATACGCGACTCGATTCCTAGATGCTTGCTGTTAAGTAAAGAAACAATTTCCTCGTGCTGCCCTTGCACGTCGAGGATCTTGATGAGCAGAAAAAGCTCCTCGGAGGTTTGTATTGCTCTAGCGGGGCTCAATAACTCTTTCTGTATGAAAATTGAGAGAAAGCAAATGAGCCTCAAGGGTCTACTAAAAGAGATGAAACTTGGAGCGGGTGGGCTTTATCATACCGGGTCCGTAGGTACACTAGAGGCTGCCTTTGATATCATGCGGTAGGCAAGCGTGCTGAAGAGCTTGCAATCTGTTTCTGAACTCGCAGGATCGATGGCGATGAGGTAGCACATGAATATAGCCCAGAAGTAGTATTTGCGCTCCTTGGGGAAGTTATTTTGCAAGCTCATAGCTGCCTAGGGACGGCAAATGTCAGCAGATCCTTCCAAGGCCAAATTAGGCAAATTTGTATATCCCCATTGCCTCAAAATGTATTAAACCAATGCGAAACTGCGCTTTAGGGGGGCTAGCGTATTCGTTTTTCGGACCTTCTGCGCAGTTTTCCAATCACCCATCTCCAACGCCAGATTAAACCACCTCAATTGAATATCCAGTGCTTGTGGCTTCGCCTTTGCCGCCTTCTGCCAGATCCCCCGCGCAGTTTCCGCATGTTCATCAAGTCTCTGAAGGGTCGTATATAGCATATTCAAGGCTTCTATATCGGAGACGGGGGGTTCCATGCGGCAAAGTTCAAGGGTTTCCGAAATGCCCCGCTGCCGATGGATATCATCTGCATGGCTAAAGAGAATATACGCCTTCCACGCCTATATATGGTATACTCGGAAATTTTGTTAGTGTTTGATTACCCCAAAATATGATCTATGGTGGTAAGCTTGAGAGCTGATTAACAAAATGTTATTGAACAATGCGCCTAAACTGACCCTCAGGAAATGCGAATCCTCGCCCTTCTTCAGCCGTTTTTCGCAAAGCTGTAGGGCCTGCTTGAGATTCTGTCCGTTGATGGCATCCTGGATCTGCTTATTCCGGCGCTCAAAAACAGCGGCGGTCGACATGGTGAAAACCAACCGGGCTGAGCTACTGTACAAAAATAAATAGTATGTCTAGTAAAAGTAGTAGCTTTCCCAGGTTGGTTGTATGTGTTGAGGTTGCGGGGGGGCCAGCTTTTGGTGGGAAATCAGCCAATGTACCCCCGCAGCACAATTCTGCGGGAAAGATACAAAGGTCGCGCTAACAGCACGCCTTGCCTGGCAAAGTTTAGCGACATACCATAACAAGTACGCTGTTCAGAACCTCCTATATCTTCACACCCTCTCTCAAATCATCTCCAACACCGTGTAACTAAGGTTGCTTTTCGAGAAGAATGCTCATGCGGTCCTTCAAATCAGTCAATTCTTGGTACTATTGCCTATCATGGATCTCTCAATAGTATATATAATATGCTTCATTCTATCTAGTACTGTTTGTTCATTTACCTCTGTTTGCACTCCTCCCGGTTGTGGGGTTACATCAACGACTGGGGAACCCAAGTTTAGACACATCTTTCGCGATACCAGAATCCCATTTCATTTTCGTAAAGCCCCCTTGTGGAGGCACCTTGGCTGGCATCCATAGGACATCTTTCTGCCGATCCGGTACATACTTATAAAAGACGTGGCTATTCCAGGCACTCGTCAATAGGACCTTGAAATCACAACCGTGGTCTTTGGTCCATTGCACCATGTCCATGAGTTCTTGGACCGCAAATTCTCCTTCTTCACGTAGCGAAGTGTTCTGCTCATATGCGGTAATTGCATCAAGGACGCAGAAAACAGTTACATGCGGGGGCAGTTGAGCAATCATCATATGGAAAATCTGACATAGGCTCTTAATGTCTTCTTGGTCCGTTCGTTGGATTTGTTTGATAACGCTCATTCCAAAGTCAGAATACGCGACAAGGAGCTGACCGATCAAATTTCGCATCATTCCGCTAACTCCATAGTCCGGATCGTTTGGGCGCATGTGCTCTTCGCAGAGAAAGAATAATGCAAATATATTTCTAGGATAACGCGGATCTATGACATCTGACTGGATCGAATGCGTTAATTTTGCGGATATGAATGATGTCGCCGCTTTCTTTTTGGAATCGTTGAAATTGACCAGAAGAGCCGAGGAGCTCGACTCAGTGATCCAGTGGTGCAGCTTTGGTGATTGCATGACTGCAACTGCGCGATCTTGGTCGGATCTTGCTAATGCCCAAACTGTGTCAAGACTGGTTTCGATATCGTTGCGGACGACAGAACGTTCATAGTCAAAACCCGACAGCAGTTCATTTTTCGCAGCCAGGTAATCTGTGAAGGTATATAAGCTTTCCTATTTGCGATATGTAACGTAGCTCCTGCTAACTCCATACCTTGCACTAGATTGGATTCAGACACTGCTCTGCGTAATGGCAGCATTGGCCCCTTTACTAGGTCAATGTCAGCCAAAAAATTCGACGCACAATGTCTAGGGAGGTGCAACTAACCATCCTGGGTTGTAAAATCCATTCGAGCATTACTGCTGAGAAACCCAGCGAGGACTCTGCGCAGCTGGGATACCTCATTGCCCATCAGTTTAATCTCCCGATTTATACCTCCACTGGCCAGCATGAGGTCATCCCGGAAATCATGAAACTCATTTCTAGATTGATCAAAGTAGCCTAGTACAATCTCCCGGTGCTTGCGCGACATATCACCCTGGTCAATGATCAATTGCTTTGTGTTCATAATCGCCTCGTATGAACATAACTGAGCCACTCGCTCGAAGTGTGCAGCTTCATCTCTGACAGTTTTCAGGAGATCGCTCAAATCTGTTTCATAGTTTTCTTGTTTAAATATACTACGATATAACTTTTCTGAACACCAGTTAGCCTATATAGCCAGCAGTTCACCGGGGGGGGCTGTCAGGGGCACTTACTCATAGCCTTTTCCCTATACCATGAGACAATGTGGTGTAGGGCGGCTATTGTAGCGGAATACAGAGCCGCGCTAGATCGACGCAAGTCACTCGACCTTCTGAAGATACCCAGGGCTTGATGTGTGCTCGATAAGAGAATGGGGATCTCCGCCAGTGCGTCGCTGATGTCGGTTCGAAGATCGTGCAAGCGTGCTGCGGCCTAGGGAGTGCTGTCAGCGAACGGAGCATTGTGGGACAAGTAGGGTCTATACAAACCCCGAATATAAGTTTAAATCCCCCGCAAAGGAGAGAAAAGTAATGCGATTTGGACGGCAGAAGGCTTGCCCAAGCTTCAAATGCTTTGTTATTCTTTCCAAAGCTCCGGAGCCCTTTTCTTATCTTCCCCCAAAACCCAGATACGTCATTGTAATCATCAGATGCTGTCTTTACCTCCTTCAAAACTTCATCCCAGGTGTGCACTGATTTACCCGTGACGTCTGTCTGGAATTTCGATCCGGCAGTTGTAGTTTCGTAAGCGTCCATTGCGGCTTTGAAGCGTTTCTTTTCTGCTTCAACATCTATATACAGCTCTTGTCTGTGTACCCAACATCAGCTTGGAAACAGCGAGTACGCGAACAGAAACACAACATACAATGAATCATCCTCATCGTCTGATTCAAGCTGGTAATTTGCAACTTTGTTGTTTTGTTGTTGGACCGGGGATAGAGCTGATGTTGTTGCTCCAGCGGCGGGGACGAGCAACGTATCATTCGAAGCCTCTCCATGATCTCTTATAGCTTTCAACCCAGGATGTGAATCGCGAGTGAGCCTCTTGCGCATATACAGGTCTGCGAGCCCACCAAGGCGTCGACGAAAAGGGGTAGCCGCATGACCGGTCGTGTCATCCTTCAGCTCTCTACCTACATTTCTACCTGTAGATGGCATTTTTAAGGCCCCGAAACACTCAGCTTATGGTATTTAAAAGAGTTCAAAGGTTGTCCTCCTACAACGATATATCAGTTTTTCACCACTTCATGCATCGGCACAAATCTTCTGAGGTCGAGGTATAACATCTCAGTGCCCCGCAGATGTGTCGCGTTGGGCGACGATCTCCTCCTGCTGCCACAAGGCTCGACCAGGCTGAGCAAGGCTCGGAATGCTCGACGCCTTAGTATGTATGCTCCGAGCCGTGTTCCTCAGGCTAGATTGAAATTTTATTTGAGGATTGGGCAATTAATCTACGCTAAGTTCATGCTAGAAAACGAATTAGCGATGTGGCTCCAGCCAGCAAGCTCGACGCAAAAATGATACCCCCCTTGAGCTTTGAGGCTCTTAAATAATTTGACCCCGCACCTGAAACCTCAAAGAGCTGAATGTTCTTAAAGCTGAGCTGAATTCCTCCGGATTATTTTGGCATGTCAGATGAATCTAAAACGAGAATTCAGTCACATTTCTGATATTAGTGTACTCCGTACGCCGGCTCACCATTGACCATGTCTGTACTAGCCATTAATCCAGACGCACATGGACCTTTGGAGGGTTTAAGCAGTGATGTCGATGGGGAACAGAATGGAGCATTTGCAACACCTACCACCGAGAGCGAGAAGACTAAGAGTGAATTGGCGGCCCCTTGCGATGACTGCGATCTGCCTGCCCCAGTGGACAGCGATTTGAAGATCCTACTTAAGGCATTGGTAGATGGACAAAAGGAACTGCTCGCCAGACACAAGCCTGCAAGGTAAGAAGGCTTTCCCAATTCCCGTGGATATTCCACTGAACAGCTAATCCATGCTAGTGGTGACACCAAGAATGGTAAACCCGCAGCATCAGAATCAAAAGGCTCGAAAGAGCCCAAAGACCCAAAAGATGAAGCAGAGCTTCAAGAAATTGCTATCAAACGACTTTCGCCAGGAAACTGGCGAAAGGTCAAAAGAGACCGCAAAGTGGACCTTCAGGAGAGCGTGCTGCTTGTTTCCTCAAAAGCTAACGCAAGGACTCAACTACGGAGACAGGGTCGCAAAATATCAAGGATGGGGGAGAAAAATGCTTCTGAGAACATTACTGAGCAAAACAGTGATGACCACGAACGATTGGACATTCCATTCCGCCTTGCCATAAATTCAACGTATCTTTTGGATGTATTGGGTCAGTTCGTTGGAGAAAGCTTTTGTGAGAGGCAAAACGTGTTTGTCCGCCCGTTCAAGTACCTCGTTGCGTACGAGTCAGATATTAGACAATTACTCAAGGAGGCTGAAATAGTTTACGACCAGTCGGTAAGTAAGCTAGGAGAAACTACTCAGGAGAACTGTACACCAGTTGTCACTGTAACCGATAAAGGAAATGGAGAAGGGGAAAACAAACCCGGAAAGCAAAGTACAGATCCAGCCTCCCAGATCGATGAAGTGAACGAAGCCAGAATAGGAACTTTTCGGGCGAGAAGGGAAAGAGACGAGCTCCGTTGCCTTGTGGAGTTCATGGATACAGATATGCATGATATATTTGATACAAAAAACAGAATTTCCACCGGTGAGATCACGGAGATCGCTTTCGAGCATCTATGGCTTTTGTTCAAGCCTGGAGATCTCGTCCTCGGTTCGAGTTCAGATGAATTCCAGAACCGTCGTCAGGCATATCGGATTCTAAATATCAGCGGCGGGAGGGCATTCTTCGATAGTGGGTTCAAAGCTGCTTATATTGGCTTACTTGACCAGATAGGGGATTCAGATTCAGAGAATGAGGAGAAATGTCGTGACGCCATCAAATGTTCTGGCATGGACACGACTTGCCTAATTATTGATACTTTCTCAATTGACTACGACGGGACTAAACTTGGGGCCCGGTCTAAAAGATTTGCGATCCCGCCATACAAAGGTACCAAGCGTATATGTTCATTGACGCCTTTTCCCCTGCTTCCCGGTCCAGAGAGTGATCAAATACATCGGTCGCTCATTCAGAGAGGACGTCGTTTCGTGGATCTTGTTCCCGGGACCCATAAAAAATACTCAGGAACTACAGTCCAGGAGGGGAATCAAACCGCAAAAGGTTATAACAATTGGACGATAAAAGAAACGGAGGTGAGCTTTATGATCTTATCGATTGCACATTAAAAGCTTGATTATTGACAACCGATATTGGAAATAGCTGCATAGCGAAATAGTGGTAGACCAAGCCGCTGGAGTTGAACACTTCAAACAAAAAGTCTATCGGTTTGGGAGAAGCCTGAAATTCGGGTCTGGCGCCATCGCCAGATCAACTCCGCAGGACAAGAGGGAGACGTTTGACCCTTTGCCTGATCAAGAAGACGGTGATTGGATTACAGATGTCTTCGACGACTCCAAATTTGAAGAAGATCGGCAAAATGAATTCCGCCGAGCGACCAACCTTCTTAGCTTCAGAGCACTACAGCCCACGCCCATTCCAAATGACCACCTGATGCTTCTTCCTTCTCGAGTTTATGGATATGGTCTCATTGATCATAAGTGGCTTCCTCTGGACGTCAACAACGTCGAAGATTTACCAGTAACCGGGGAAGAGGCGCAACGGGCGAGGTTCGAAGATCTAGTTCTACCGGAAGGCCATCGAATGCTCCTTCAAGCGTTGATTAAAAATCAGGTTGAATTGCCCGAGAACGAGTCAGATGAACCCGATGGGGCAAACAGGCCACTCTCTATGGATGCCGTTCCGGGCAAGGGCAAAGGGCTTATAATCCTTTTGCATGGCGCCCCTGGAGTTGGCAAAACGTCCACGGCCGAGTGTGTAGCGGCCCAGTTAAAAAGGCCTTTGTTACCGATCACTTGTGGTGACATTGGCACAACTGCCCAGACTGCGGAAGCAACCCTTGATTCATTTTGTGTTTTGGCACATCGGTGGAGATGCGTATTGTTGCTCGACGAGGCGGACGTTTTCCTCGCAAAAAGAGAGAAAGGGGATATAATACGCAACAGTCTTGTTTCTGGTAGGTTTCCATGAAGGAGACGTGCATTGGTGGCGAGACGATATGATCTCTAATAGTTCTATAAATAGTCTTCCTCCGGGTGTTGGAGTATTACTCTGGAGTTATCATTTTGACAACAAATCGCGTTGGTGAATTTGACGAAGCATTCAGGTCCCGCATTCATATGAGCCTCTACTACCCAAAGCTTGACGAGGTTTCGACCAAAGAAATCTGGGAGAAAAACTTACAGCATATCAAGAAGAACGGACCCGACCTTGATATCGAAGAAGATAAGATTAGGCGTTTTGCTCACAAACACTGGCAAGAGAACAAATATAAACCTTCACGACGTTGGAACGGTAGGCAAATCAAAAACGCGTTTCAGACAGCTTTGGCTCTTGCCAATTGGGATTTCCGTGAAGGGAAACATGGTGCCAAACTTGATCGGCCTTTGGTCAAAGCAGCACACTTCATTCGCATAGCGCAGACAAGCGCCCATTTCGACGATTATATCAGTAACATCCATGGGATTGACGAGGACGACACGTACGGAGTCCTGGCCGAACGGGAGGAAGTTCGCAAAGACAATTACGAAGCACCCGCTACAAAACAGTCGGGCGGTCGTCCAAGGAAGATTCCGCCTCCGGCACGCCGTGGAATCAACCGACGAAACTCTGGCTTGCCACAGGGTCGAACTTACGAATATGAAGACGACGACGAATCCTCGGAGGAGGATATTGAACGCTTGAGGTTAAAGCTGGAGCTAGCGAAGTTGAAAAAGCAGAAAGGCGTGAATGATAAGGTGGCATCGAGTGGGATTAGTGATGAGGAGGAAGAAGAAGCTTGGTAAAGGAGCATTTTAGGTATGGCCATTGGGAAACCTGGATGAGCTAATGGAGACGTTTTGCATATCGAAAGGTATCTAAAATATTCCCGACATTCCCAGTAACATAGCTACTTTGACAAATCAAAAGTGTGTTTGATCCATTTCAGACGTCCTGTTAGGCGTGTTACGGAGTAGAGCTTGTGAATTTCAAATACTATCGGAGATATAATTTTGCCATCAACTGGATGGAAAGCTGCCAGTTTGAAAGTAGATTTCAGGGGTTGCGACAGTCAACAATCCCACAGAGAAAATATATCGGAAAGGTCAACACAAGAGAGATAAAGGTGTTGATAAGGAGTAACTCACTACCAAGGCTGGGAAGAAATATCAACCAGCGCCGAAGCCAGCATTGAGACAGGATTAGCAGTGTCAAGTTCGCCCCCATGTAAGCAATTCCGAAACTTCTCTCGCCTCCTCATTCACTTCCAATGATTAAAATATTATTGTTAACATTTTTGGCACAAGGAAAATCGAGGGCCTCTATGAAATAAGTCTACTAGTAACTTTGAGCCCAATACTTGGAAAACAAATCACATATCGATCAACAAATGTTGTATATTTAGAAACAGCCACAACCCCATCTCCATGAGCAATTCCTATATCATCACCTCCAGATTCCCTGCTGCAACCATTAAAATGGTGTAGATGATATGGTGTCCTCTACTAGAAGGATCATTTCATTTTCTTTTCATCCCACGCTCAGTGAATATGCTGTGCGTATAAGTGTACGTGTGTATCATGTTTCGTTAAAGATTCGCTTGGAGCGGAGTTTAGAAGTTCGGTAATTGGTTGGGCGCATCCCCTACAGTTTGGGTTTCAATTATTCTTTCATTCTCCCTTTCTGTGGGGCCATAGTCGAGAGGATTGCAGGCTCTAGGTATTCTTTTTCCGCTGGATCATCTGTAAGATTGCAAATGTTTATTAGCTCAATAGTTCAAAAGGTTATCCAGCTTGAAATCCGTGGGATCAGGTATAAAAACACCTGCCATATATGCAATTTATCATTGCGCGGCAGGCAGCGGGAGGGGCTCGTTTCTCAATCATTTGGGAAGGATGTAAATTAAATCACGCACCCATTCCTTTTTGCAGTCACGATATGCCCTAAACGAATGCCTCAGTCAGCACTCCATGCAGCAACCAACCTTCTAATCAATATATTCTCCCACCAGCCTTGCACTCCCTGCGGTGGGAGATTACCTGAAGATACGCCAGAAGATAGCGGGGAAAATTCTACTTACTGGAAATAATCGCTACACATCGTCTTATCGTTCCCGTTGCGCCGCATGCATTTGATACTCCGATCTGCGAAATCCTGGCATGGGTCGTAAAATCCACTCGCCGGTTTGCTATAATACCCCAAAAAGAAACCGGGACCTGTCAGCGACCCTGATACTCCTGTAACAGAAATGACCTTAGGCCCTAGACAACTCAACCATTTGCATTGGTTCAGAGGAGGTAGAAAATGGACAAGCTCATGACGACGGTTGTGAATCCCCTCCACCAGCCATCCTGTGCAGCAC
The DNA here is from genome assembly GCA_001660665.1 of Emergomyces africanus. Lineage (NCBI taxonomy): Eukaryota > Fungi > Ascomycota > Eurotiomycetes > Onygenales > Ajellomycetaceae > Emergomyces > Emergomyces africanus. The sequence continues at coordinate 18,978 of LGUA01000332.1, forward strand.
CATTAAATGCAAAAAAAATGACTGAATGAGGAACTTACTGGTTGAACACTGGTTTAGCCTTGTCCCAGGAACTCAGAGGTTCCTCGTTCACTTTGTCCGCGCTCATCTCGATTTGGCCGTCTCTTGGGCAAGCTGGAATCCAAGGCGAATGAATGTCAGGAAGTTCCGGCGGGTCGGAAACTGCTTGAGCCGAACCGAGATGGGCTGGTTTCTGTCGCTGGGCTTGGCGACTACTATTCCATATGAGGCTTAGTTCCCGCGTCTAGAGCTTCCGCCAACCTTAATTGTGCAGGATATAAAAATAACTAGCGGGAGTAGTTGAAGTATGGGGAGTATGGGACAGCAAATGGATTAACAAATTATGACTGGCATTGTTAACGCATGTATCAGCCGACATGGGAAGAAGAGGTAGATACTAAATAGACATGTTGCTATTTGCCTTTACAACAGGCTGACAAACGAATCACAACAAAGACATGAGTAAAGGAATTAGAACTACTACTAGTAGTACTAGTACTTTCAAGTTCTTGAGTAGAAAAATACAAAACACACAAAACTCAACACCAAAAAATTTGAGGTTATGTATACACAGAACATACTAAATATAGATAGAAAACCAAACAAATAAGAGCTCCACATCATACTACTAGTAGTATCTCATATTTATTTCCTGGTCAAACATTTCGAGACAGCGCATACTACTACTAGTACTTCTTTCGACAGCATCTGATCTTAAAAACTTTCAAAATTATCGGCTTCCCTATTAGAAACAGCCTTGTGTGATATTGGTTAGCAGTAGATACGATCCATAATATGAGGTGGCTGCACCCAGTAAGGGAGAGTGAAACATGGGGCAGACACCTGCTGCATGCGCTCTTCTTAACCGTACTAATCGGTTTAGATTTGGCCCATTCCACTCGCTCGGTCCTTGGTGATATACTCGTTGGCCGGAGAGCCAAATGACCTAAATAACGTAGTATCTAGTACCCTCCTTGTGGAAACGCTCAAAGGAAACAGACAAATAGCTCTTGTTTGAGTTGCTTGAGGGATCTTCAAAAAAAAAAAAAAAAAAAGAAAAAAAAAAAAAAAAAATAAAAAGACACGAC
>LGUA01000333.1:0-20068 GCA_001660665.1 Emergomyces africanus
CTTCTTGTTCTTCCTATTTCCCTTTTTCCTTCCACTTAATGATGTAACTGAAAAGACAAGAGAAAATTTGTCCCTGCTCCTTTGTCTTTAAATTCTTGTCCCATTTTTTAAACAACATTTATCGAACAATTCCCTCAAAGCGAGACTTGAACCATCTGATCGTCTCGGTCTGGTTAATCTTGTGGTTGGAGCCGATCTTGGACTTGCATCGTCTGCGGGTGGCAACGCGTTCACCAGGTCGGGTCCTATAGATACGTAGTTCAGAGCTTGTTAATAATGCCATCTCTTTTTTTCTTTCTTTTTTTATATATTTTTATTTTACTTTCACCTCCCGCAGTTCAAAGGCAAGCAGCACGACGGGGCAGTAGCGATATGACAAACCAACCCCCGCTTAATTTTAGATATAAGAAAAGTAACAACTTACATGCAGCAGTAAAAGTCCATTCCGTAGATACCAATACCCGGGTCATATTTGATGCCGAGATCGATGTGTTCGCTGATACCGAAGCCGAAGTTGCCAGTCTCGGAGAAGTTCTTCTTTCTCAGTTCGTATTCCTTGACCTTGAGCCCACGCTCAAGGATCTCCTCAGCCTTGGGTCCACGGACGGTGACGTGCACGGCGATCTTCTCATTACGGCGGATACCGAAGGTACGGACGGTGTATCTGGCCTTGCCTATAAATTTTTGTTTATTTCATCCCGTCAGATCTCTCTCTCTCTCTCTCTCTCCTCACACACACACAATTCCAAATGCTGTCTTGTCTGGGTTTTGGGAATTCGACTGGGTGATATGATTGGTTTCTCCGGCTTTCGGTCCGGGGGGTTTTATTTTCTTACTGTAGACAGGAGTTTGACCGCTCAGTTGTTCCAACACTTTAGCAGCACGGGTGAGTCTATCACCGGATTCGCCAACGGAGATGTTCAGGACGAGTTTTTGGATGCGGAGCTCCCGCATGGGGTTGCTGGTGTCTTTTCCCTCGGGCTATATATATATATCATATTGAATTAGAAAAGGGATATCCAGAATTGTGTCGCTGAGAATTGGCACAAGATCCCAAAATGATAAGAGGACAATAGCACTCACCATGGCGACTCGTGTGCTGCTGGACTGTCGGTGGTTAGTTGACGAAATGGCTGCGAGGAGTATCCTGAGGGGTTGAAATGGGAAAAGCCGTAAATGATCAAAATGTGTGGGATCAAAGATGCAAAACCCTTAGTGGCTTGGCAGTCTTGGCGCTGACTAGCGAGCCCAAACCTTCCAGACTTGGAGATTGGATAATACTCGAACTTTGATATGCGACAACGCAGGCCAAGCCAGAAAACGCCAACTTCGTTCTATTAACCCCATCTCCCCGCCCTTTAACGCAGAGATCTTAAGGAGGGTTAAGTTGGGTAATTGGATGATTTAAAATATTGTGCATTCTTTTATTTTATTTTTATTCTATCCTATCCTGAACTGAGTTGCAGAAGTCGCACTCGTCCGCGCGCTCGAAGCAAAAATGGCTTCAAACAAACAGGGCAAGATGGTATGTCAAGCCCCTCTCGCAGATCGCGCCTAGGAGCAACCTTATATTGGTCGTCAGAGAGATACCTGCTAACACTGGTTATAGCAAAACCTCGTACGTCTATCCATATGTGTCTGTGTCGGTGTCTAAGTCAGGAACTTGCAGTTGTTTGATGCGCTAACCCTTGCTTGGGCTGCCTGGCATCCAGATCAACTACCGGATGAGAGTGACCCTAACCGATGGACGACAAATGACAGGTCAAATGCTGGCCTTTGATAAGGTAAACTTTTTGCCTCGTCCGCGTATTACAGATGGATATAATGATCGCTGATGCCTCGGTGTTATCTTCGCCAGCACATGAACCTCGTCCTAGCAGATACAGAGGAGTTCCGCCGTGTCAAGAGAAAACAAACGAAAACCACCCAAGCCCCCGGATCCAGCACACCAACTCTCGTCGAAGCCGAAGAGAAACGAACACTTGGCCTAACAATCGTGCGCGGAACACACGTCGTCTCGTGTTCTGTCGATGGACCGCCGCCTGCAGACCCCGCAGCGCGATTGGGAACAACGGTGCCAGGCGTATCAGCGGGCACCGCTACATTGGCTGCAGGTCCTGGTATTAGCAGACCGGCTGGAAGAGGTCTGCCAGTTGGCCTTGGTGGACCAGCAGCTGGTGTTGGTGGACCTCCACCTCCTGGCGGATTTGGAGGGTTCCCCCCAGCAGGATTCCCGGGAGCCCCTCCCCCAGGTTTCGCTGGACGAGGAGGACCACCTGGAGGTCCTCGTGAGTATTTTTTCTCTCTCTTTCTCTTTCTCTTTCTCTTTCTCTTTCCCTTTCCCTTTCCCTTTCCCTTTCCAATTTCTTATTTAACTTGTCGGAATAATTAATGCTGATATACGACAATTTTGTTATGAAGCTGGCTTTGGACCACCTCCTGGCTTTGGTGGACCTGGTGTACCTGGTGTACCTGGTGGGCCGCGTAAGTATACCTTTTTTTACACGAACTTGTCTATTTATATTTCCATTTCCAGGTTATACATGGTCTTTTTTATTCATTTGCTAACTGGGCTTCTGTGAATAGCTGGAGGATTCCAACCACCACCTGGTTTCCAGCCACCTCCCGGCCAGGGTAGAGGGTTCCCACCACCAGGGTTTGGAGGGCGATGAAATTGAAAAAAAAAAAAAAAAAAAAGGTTATTAAATTGTGACTTTGACGGAAGCACCAGCAAAGCAACGAAGAACCGACCGAAGAAGAACGTGGAGAGCAAGGTCGTGTTTGTTACGGGGTATCCAAATATCCAATTAATAATAACGCCCCGACAAATTTTGCCGCCAAGTACCAAAAAACCACGCATGACACGAACGTCTGCTGTTGCTATTCAAAACCGAAAATAATTAAAATATTCTTCTACATGTTCAATGGCGTTGGGGCGCTGGTGGATGGAGGAAAAGGATGATGGGTGAAGTTGAGGGGATCTCCCATGCCAGCGTAGTTTTTGTTAGTGGCTTTTTCATTTTCATTTTACCAGCCATACAGCCAAAACCCCGGATTAATAAATTAGCTAGCCATAAAAAAAAAACAATTTAAAAAGAGAATACAATTGTTCCATTCCTCACACATTCTCTCACTCCTTCTCCTAGTGGCTCTCTGGGCAATGCCAACCTTAAGGCTGGAATTGGAAATTACATGCGGGAAGTGTATCACGTGACTTAAAAAAAAAAAAACACCTGATGAGGCTAGCGTGGTATTTATGCTTCGGGAATTTGGAGCCGCAATAATTAAAGCCCCCGATCGAAGCTGGCCGGAGTCAGAGAAACGAAGAATCAAGAATCAAACAATCAACAAGAACAATACTTAGGACGGGGGCGGATACTCATATTACCATTAAGATACGTTTTTGGCCTGTGAAAACTTCTATTACCCGCTCCTCTTTTTCCTTATCCGACTTCCGGCCCCGACATCTCTGCCCGGCCAGAAACGATGGCCGCCGCAATCAAAGCTCTCAATGCGAAGATACGCTCGAACAAGGTGCTGGATTATGTATGTTCAACTCGTAAGTTTATTTTAAAAAAACAATCGGAGTGAAAAAAAGAAAGAAAGAAAGAAAGAAAGAAAACATAAACCAGAGTCCCTTTTTGGCCTTTTCCTTTTACCCTTTAGTCCTCTGCCCCTTGACCTGGATTTTTTCCTTGGTTACGATATACTAGTTATGCCAGGGGCAAAAATTCAGTCTCTTTGGCTGCGACTACATACAACAGAAGCAACCTACTAACCAAACAATTCATTTAATAGATTTCTGGGGCCCGGCCTCAAACTTCGGTATCCCCATCGCGGCCGTGATGGACACACAGAAAGATCCTGAAATGTTCGTTCTTCATTATAAAACTCTGTTTCGCATCCCTCCTCTCCCTCCTCCTCCTCTCCTCTCTCCCATAACATTCGCCAATGCAGCCTCCAACTTGGAAGGAAAAAACTATATATAACCAAAGAAATTCGAAAGCACACACCTACTAATTTGATCCGCGAAAACCACAGTATCTCCGGCCAAATGACAGGCGCCTTAGTGGTATACTCCGGCACGTTCATGCGTTACGCCCTCGCTGTGACCCCCAAGAACTATCTCCTGTTCGCATGCCATTTCGTGAACTTTGGCGCACAGCTGACACAGGGGTATCGATATTTGAATTATTGGAAGTACGTAAATAATACGTACATGTATTTTTTTTCCCCTTCCATAAAGACCGCTTGTTACGATTTCTTCTCCCCAGAGCCAGCAGTAGCAGCAGTACTGGCACTGGAACTGACTGCGGCATCTGTGCCCGCTTGCGTAGGGGGTGCGTCGAATGTCTTTCCCGCAGCAATCGCTGCTTCTCGTCCGCCCCAGCTAGATAGAAGGTAAATATGTCAGTGGAATGAAGATGGACACCGAGTTATATAGAGGGTACATATTAAATAAATAACGGGGAGGAAAGAGTTTCCCTTTCTCCCTCCTTTCCAAAAAGCAACCATAAAAACCAAAGGATGAGAAATCCAAGGGCTAGTGATGAAGGGGGAAAGGGCGGGGAGGGGGCGAGGACTCGTGAGGCTGTCCGCCTTTACCAGCCCCAGGCCCTGTTTGTTTTGATGTCGACACATGAGAAGAATCTTTCGGCGGTAATCTGCTATCCAAAGCATCCAGACCGTGGGCCGCAGTGGGATATTGGCCCGGTGGTTGTTTTTGTTGCTCCGCGTGGATGGCGGAGACATTTGTAGTGGGTTCTGCGTGGGGAGTAACCACGCGTGCCTGTTTGCCATGACGTATAAAATTTTTGAGGCTCTGAATAGTACTCATGATGGACAAAAGCAGTTTCAGGAACTGCTCATAGTAGGGCGTTCTCAAAAGGGAAAATAAAGGTCTCCAGTCAGGCCCGCGAGGTCAAAAAAGGAGTTGGTGGGACGCTGGCTTCGTTCATCAAACGCGGGGGATGTACGTTGGCCCACAAATCACGATGGAGGTTTAGTTCTTCTAGGACACCAAGCCAAAGCCAAAGCTGTCGATAATAAGGAACAGGAAGAGCTAAAAAAAAAAAATGAACGACAATCCAGTCAAGGTAAAATCCGTTTCTAGGGGGGCTAAAAAAAGTAGCGGGGGGGAACAAAGCTGGTTGTGCACAGATAGTGGTAGGATTTTGGAGGGGGTATTTAAGTCGCCCAGGCTCCAGCCAGAACGACCAACTGAGATAAAACCTTACAGAGTACTAAAACGGAAAAAGCCGCCTGGGCAGAAGAAAGGGGGAGGAAAGGATGGAAGAAGCAGTTAAGCAAAGACAAGAAAGAGGATACAAGAGAACGGCGTAAATTGGGGATTGAAAGGAGAGGATTGAAGGGAGAGTTTGAGGTTCTGCGGCGGCGGTGGTCAGGTTAAAAAATCTTGATTGTTGCGGGTCTTGGCGATGAACCACCAAAAGTGAGGGGCGTGGCTGGGGGGGGGAATTGCCCACGAAAAAAAACGTCATATCTTGACGTATTTTGATGATAGATACTTAAATAAATACTGCTCCCGTAGTTTAACTAATAAAAACTCGCAGCTTGTCCTCGTCGCTTTCAGGAATTATCCTCCCCTCAACTGCAAAAGCATGGAGTAGCCCGGGTTACTCTGTGACGATAGTTCTGGGATGACTGGCTGGCAGGCAGTTGAGAAAAGATACTTGCTATCCCCCTCTGATGTCATCGAAGCGCGAACTTTGTCCCTCGTCCTTTTGTCAGCCCCTCCCAAACCTTACAGTCCTTCAAAAGTTTTTAGTAATGCATGGGTATACTATTTATATAATATGCGAATACGGATTGGCCTTCTTCCCCCCAGTACAATAGAATGGTGAGGTGAGTATTTCGTACTCCGTACGGATACTCCGGTCCCTGAATTAGAACTAGTACGTAGTAGTAGTTATTGCTATCAGCCACACCACCAGCCCAGATATCAATCTCACCCACCCCTTTTGACAAAAAATAAATAAATAAAATAAAAATAAAAATAAAATAAAATATAAGAAAAATAAAAAGAAAAAGAAAAAGGAGAAATAAAGGAAGTAGAAAGAGAAGCACAAGGAAAAAAAGGCCGCGGAGGTTGCGATTGTGGCTAATGGTTGGGATCCATCCCTCAGGTTCAATCCCAACTCAAATGTGTTGAATTTGAAATTTTCAGTTTTAACCCCTTGTTTATCCCTGTTGTGTAACCACAAAACACGGCCAAAAGCATAGATAATCTATGATTCTACCATCAACCAGGCACCGGACTCATTGGTTACAGGGACCGTGTACTCCGTAGAAAGCTTCCAGGACGATCATTCATTCAGTCATCCATTTTTAAGCTATTGGCAAACTATGCGCGTCATCATCAAATCCCCCCTTTTTCTTCAATCGATTGAAACGACAAGCCCTAATCCTGGAATCAAAATTTTCACATAGATCTCGCCCAAGTGAAATTCTGAAAACTCCCCTTTTGTACGGAGTAGTAGTAACAGCAATAAAATCGTAAACGAAATAGAAATAGCCATCCGTGAAACCCGGTAGGCTGGCGGTGAAAAAAACTCTTGTAACTGATGATAAAACGAAAAAAACTTGTTGAATTTTTTGGGCTTTATTTTGCGCTATATGAAAAACAAAATTTAATAACGCCTTTTATACTCCACCACTACTAGTTTACAACAAAGTGAGCTCTGAATGCATTGCTCCGTAGAAATCAACCACTTAATTACTACCTATTACTACCTAGTATTTATATATATATATATTAACATTTCCGAAAACGGGGGCCGTGTAGCCCTTGGCGTCGCTAGACCTTGGCAACTCCAGCAAAAATGGTTTGTCCTAAACCTTATACATAGTACTACTACTGCAGTGGTGGGAAAAGTGATAGTGGTTTTCCAAGTTTTTAACGCAATCAATCTTCCAAATCTTCAATCTGTTGGCTTGAAATTTGGAAGCCCATCAAACCCATCACGTTATCCAGGAATCTGGGCATGGCACAAAAGGTTCCCATAGAATGAGGACGTACTATATACAAGTGCCCCCGTGATGTTGTAACTCAATATGGGAGACCTAATTCAGCATTTGATTGGTTCCGTTATTGTTATCCTAACGTGTTCTGAACCTTTCCACGTAGGTAGGTAGTAGTATTTACCTGTCCGCAATCGTTGAAACGAGTTCGAGGTTTCAAAAGATATCAATAGAAAAATCTTACTCCGCACTAGGAATAGTAAGAACTTGAGAAGTTTTTCCGTTTTTGAACAAAAACAAATCATGTATCAGCGTCGCAAAAGGCCAGTAATTGCTGGGTGAAACGCAGTGGTGGATAGAATGGTATTAGACCCGGCGCTGTGCGTTTCTGCGAAGCGACTCCACATCCCCGCGCGCAATCTTCAGCCTCGTGTTCCAATATTGCTTCGATGAAGCGGGTTATACCGGTTTCGTCTAGATCCTTCGATATCAGAAATGAGATAGAGTGTGTCGTTTTCGTCAATTGGGAATCTCATCAAAACCCGATCTTGCTCTGCAAGCTCTGCATGCCTCTTAACATTTATCACACATCCATCCTCCCACATCCTCCTGACATCTGTGGAAGCCTCTATGCTCTCCTTTTTCTTCACACACTCCACTTACACCTGCCCATAATCCTTGTCAAAAGTCAAGCTGTGGCCAGTGAAGATTTGGAACCTTGCTAAATGCTCTCCCCGTAAATGGATAGCCCCTGTATGGATATAACTCACCTCCCTTCGGGTCATAGAGAGGAAGGAGAAACTTATGTTTAATTGGTATATTGAGAAAAGTAAGTTGCTGTTGGTGGTGGCCATCCAAGCATCCATGAGAATCTCATTTGTGATTGGCAGCACAGTTCAGTTGATAAATAGCTTTGATCAAATTGATGTAGCTTGTCTAGTAAGTCCACGTTTCTTCGGGTTTCCCGTATGCCACGGCGAATCCTAGATTGAGTGCAACGCAACACATCCTTATCAACCATCAGGCAGAATTCGCTGAGGAAGCCGAGGCGTTAAAAAAAGTGTTTCCAGTGTTGGGTACTAGGCATTGAAAGATTGGCCGGATACCACCTACCGATTGGCCATCATATAAAATGTCTTGACCTTGAACAATCTTATGTCATATAAAATGTCTTGACCTTGAACAATCTTATGCAACAGACGGTCGCGGGTTTTTCTGGTTGATAGATAATGGGGAAAGTGGCAGCGACGACGGTTGTGGTAGTAGTTGGATTCTTGAGCAGCTTTTAGCGTGACACAGAAATAATTCATAATTCATCTGATTCAAGGGTGTAAACAAGTCAGATGGATCACAGAGTCCCAACCCTCAGGATTGCCTAGCCAGTGGAATCGATTACTATCTCTCTATTTCGCTGTAAGAGTACCTCCTAAATCTAGGTTGGGTGAGAATGATGAAGAACGGTGGAGAGAGGAGGTCTTAGAGGTGATCTTGAGGCAGCGGAGGGCTCTGTAGTTGTTCCCATCACTGACATTAACGAGGCTGGACGCGTTACAAATACAAGCAGTGCTTTGCAGCACATACACTACTCCAAGAGGACGTCTCTGAAAATGTTGAAATAACACATGACTCACCGTGCTGAACTGATACCTGGCTTTCACAACAGTAGCCGCCACCTACAGTGCCTTGCCATAAGTCTTAAAATTTCCGCAAATCAGTTTGATTGATGGTAAAACAAGCCAACTTGACTTGCGGGGGGAAAAGAAAAATTCAAACTTATGGCAAGGCACTCTAGGACAGGTTTGTTGATAGCCATTGGGACACACTTGAGTCGAAAGAGGCATAGATTTCAAATAACTTGTGAGGAACATAACCAGTGATCTGCCTTGTTGCACGGAAGACCTGTTCGCTCATCAAGCTCCGCACGCGTAGAAGTAGTAAGTTAAAATCTCGGCAAATTAAGAGATCTGATTCGTTTTTTTTCTTGTGTTTTGATGGCGAGGGTAGACTCGTGCATCTTGTTGTCTTGTGGCTACCGCCCAATACAATGGACCCGCGTGCATTCCATATGGACCCATAATTTATCACTCTCTGAGATCACTTCCTGCCCGCTCGTCCCAAGAGAAATTAAGCCCTCCAGCTAGCTAACTTAGTTGGAACTGAATAACCGTGACCACCCGATGTTCTCCAGGCTTTGCCGGGGATAATTCTCCAAATCCACCAGTTTCAAAGGGGTCCGCTTGTGCTAGAAGGGGTAATGAGTTTTCTGTGCACATTTTATAAATGTGCCCGTAAAGGAGTTGGTCCTCACAATTTGAATTGCAGAATCTAGAATCGTCGAGGGTTGCCCCTTTATTCAGAATAACCACAGCACTTGTAGATTTTCTGGCTATTCTCTCTACCGCTGCGATATCATCTGGAGATGGGGATGGCTCCGCGCTGAGGTGGCGGAGATAGTGGCCATGCTTGTGAATTGGCATGGTCCATAGCATCTGTTTCCGGTAGCGATTGAAATGCGGGGAAACATTCTAGAACGAAGGACAAAAGGCTCCGTTAGGCGCCTAGGAGAAGTTATCAATATACCGCTTAGCAGGCGAAGGGAAAACAAGGAGAAAGAGCATTTCCCCCTCACTCGGAAGGTTGGCCGCTGTCGCTCCCAGCGTAAGGGCCAGCTCAAGCAAGTAGCCAAGAATTGTCGTGATATCCTGAGCGGAGATAGCGGGACGCCACCATTTACCAGGCGACGGCCCATGCACAAGTTAACATGCATAAATCCCCGGATTTTCTTGTCACTCTCATGGTACTTGTAATAACTTGTCGTTCAATTATGAGTTCCGAGAGGATGTTGTTGTTGTTGGAGTCTTCCATGTTTACCTCCTCCCAATGAATGGGAAACCAGCCCAAACAATGAGCTATCCGAAATCAAATATTAATTGATAATGGATCTACGGACCGTATCAAGGACGTTTTGTCAACATTTCATGACAAAGCTTTCCAGAAAATTCCGGTTATGGTGCTGCGAATGTGGTGAGTTGAAGACGCAAATGCAGATCCCTTGGCAACCATGCCAAGGGTCCAACGGTCCACTTAGTTATCCAGCCTCTCGGCACAGGTGACAGGGGTATGCTCTCCAGACAATTGGTCGATTTCTCCGCATTTGCCAGTCTCATCCACTAAGTCTTGCTTATGGCGCTATCTACTCACTATATCGAGACTTGTTTACGGCAGTAGCGCGAACATGGTGTTTTGCTGTTGAGTTCCTAGCAGTCTCTGGGCGTCGCCAGAACGTTGTCCCCCCGCCGATAAACGGGGCGATGGTGTTAGATTCCCGAAACTCGGCAGACCGGTCACAAATACCTGCGGGGTGGTCGGGGTTTGACCTCCATGGGGTGACATCGGCGTGAGCTCAGTTATCGGCCCTTGTAACACGTGTGGGGACGCATCCTGTATCAAAATCCTAACCAGCAAGGGGTGGGGGCGGGGAAACGTCGTGCCCTTTCCCCTTGGATTTTATCAAGTACATCGGTTGTAAATGAAACATCACCGGCTATTCGCCCAATATCCGAGTATATCCAGCTGTTGTTGACAAGGGAGTCAGGGTAGCTACTAATGATCAGCAAATATCGGCGCGCTGTCAGACTGTCTCAGGGGTCCGCAGTTCGACCCCGCTTGAACCGACGACATGGACATACTACTACTGAGCATCTTGTAATGCGATGGGACGTTGTTGAAGATATATAACTAACCGTTCTCCCTCCGCTGTGTCGACTTCGGTGGCGCTTCTAAAAGAGCCTTCCTAAGCCCGTACCTTCTCTTAGTGGCCGCCAGGATATATTCTCCGGTCTCCCCTTAAGCCATGTCGCGTTTCGCCAAATCGGCATTGTGCCTTTTGGCAGCTGGGCTTCCCGTTCTAGCCCAATTCCCTCCCAAGCCAGAAGGGGTCAAGATTTTGGAATCCAAATTTGGAGACGGTGCTAAAATCACGTACAAGGAGGTGAGCAAGGATATCTCTACCTTATACGTGCTTCTAGCTAACATCAACGGCAGCCAGGACTTTGTGAGACGACTCCTGGAGTCAAGTCTTACGCTGGATATGTTCATTTGCCGCCTGGTACTCTGGAGGGCCTCGATGATAGTCAAGATTACCCCATCAACACCTTTTTCTGGTTCTTCGAATCAAGGAAGGATCCGGAAAATGCTCCTCTGTCTATATGGATTAACGGTGGACCTGGGAGCTCTTCGATGGTGAATGATATTGGCTTTCCTTTCTTCTCCTTTCTGTCACCTGATAACATACACCAAACTGAACCCATCCGAATAGCGAATGAATGATGAGTATGGGTAACAGGATGTGCTGACTTTTGGAAATAGATGGGCTTGTTGGTTGAAAACGGCCCTTGCTTCATCAACCCTGATTCAAATTCAACGACGCTTAACCAATATTCATGGAACAATGAAGGTACGGGCTCAAACTCTATGATGCTTGGCTTTGTGAACCTGCTGAAGTATTAATAAAAATAGTCAATATGCTCTTCTTGGATCAACCGGCGCAGGTTGGCTTATCATACGACTCCCTTGCCAACTATACCAAAAATCTGATCACGGGAAAACTCACCAAGTTGGCCCCCGACGACCCAATTCCAGAGCAGAATTCAACGTTCCTGGTGGGAACGTACCCCAGCAATGAAATGGACAACACTGCGCTAGGCAGTCGCAATGCTGCGATTGCTCTATGGCACTTTGCCCAGGTGTGGTTCCAAGAATTCCCAGGTTACCACCCAGGGGACTCTAGAATTAGTCTCGCGACTGAATCTTATGGTGGCCGCTACGGCCCAGCATTTTTCTCTTTTTTCGAGGAACAGAATCAAAAGATCGAGAATGGAACCTGGAAGGACGATGATGGAGACATGAAAATATTGAATCTCGATACCCTGATGATCATCAACGGCTGCCTTGACCGCCAGGTGCAATGGCCTTCCTACCCGGAGTTTGGGTTCAAGAACACATATGGCATCGAATCGGTCAACGAAACCATCTATAATTATATGGTTGACTCCCTTGTTAAGCCCGGCGGTTGCCGTGATATGGTGAATGACTGTCGCGCTATTTCCGTCATCTCAGATCCGGATAACACGGGCATCAACGAGACCGTCAATGATGTCTGCAGCAAGGCCGAGAACTACTGCTCTAGCGAGGTCCGTGGGCCATATCTGAGGTACTCGGGCCGCAACTACTACGACGTTTCGCAGACCGAGCCAGTCCCATTCCCCCACCCATTTTACTACGGCTGGCTGAACCAAGAACACGTCCAAGCCGCCCTGGGAGTGCCACTTAACTGGACCCAGTCCAACAGTGCCGTGGGTAAAGCCTTCCGAAGCATTGGCGACTACCCACGCCCGGGCTGGATTGAGGATCTAGCCTTCCTGCTCGAGAATAACATCAAAGTGTCTCTCGTCTATGGCGACCGGGACTTTGCCTGCAACTGGATGGGCGGGGAGGCAGTGAGCCTCGCGATCGACTATGTCGACTCGGATAATTTCAAGGCTGCTGGCTACGCCGACATCCGCGTCAACGACACTTTCAGCGTCGGCCAGGTAAGGCAGTACGGCAACCTCTCCTTTTCGCGAGTGCACCAGGCCGGCCATGAGGTCCCGTCCTATCAGCCTGAAGGGTCGTTGTATATTTTCAACCGGGCCCTATTCAACAAGGACATTGCCACGGGTGAGATCGACACCGCCAAACCGCTGCCCGATGGCGATGGAAAGTTTTATAGCTCTTCGGGTCCCGTCGACACGTTCGAATTTAGACAGGAGCCTCCGCCACAATATCCTAAGTTCTGTTACATACTTGATCCCGGCGTCTGTACGGAGGAGCAGATCGAGTCTATACTGAAGGGGACGGCGGTACTCCGGCATTGGCTTCTTGTCGATTCAAACACAACACGTCTGTTTCCCGAGGTAGTTGGGGATGCCAAAACTCCGCCAGATTCGCCTGGCGGTGGCGGCGCTAATTCAGCGTCGGGCTTATTCGCGGGTGGTATTGGACAGCAAGTAGTCTTGGTGGTCGCTTTCACTGTGGCGGTATCTGCGCTGATGTATTAGAACAGTTGAATATAGTAGATGAATGAGTACCGTAGTGTTCGTACACACATCATGGCCAGGTATAGAATATTGGTATCTTCTATAATGCAGAATGAATATTATGCTCCTATTGGCAGTTGTCATTAAATTTAACTGCGACTTCATTAAGCTCGGTCGGCATTTTTGAAAGGCTGTTCCGGCATCATAGGTTCCATCCCGGGAGCAAGCATCAGCAACTCGACTTTTTGCAACCACAGCCACGTTTATAAGTATGGCTTAGCCAATATCAATCGAGAGTAATACCAACAAGTTTCAGGTACACTAGAGGTGCTAACACGATTATAGGGAGAGGAATACTGTGAGCAGTTCGAGCAAAGCTTGCTGCTCCCTCCCTCGACTAAATACCAAAGGAACGCAGTGTGGCTGGTGCAAAGGAGGAGTCACACACCATTGGCAGGAGTCGTATCTGCAGCCTTTGAGCCATGGCCACGGGCGACTAAACCTTCGAATGTTGCCCGCCGCGAGGCATCGAATGTGGGCACTGGATGCTTGTTAGAAACAGCACAGAATTACCTAAAACTTGGGGAGATCATATACTGCGAACCCGCCGTTGCAGACTTTCCAATGTGTAGGGGAATAATAGTTTGCGATGACGATCAAAATTACTGGGTAGTAGGTCTCTTCAACAAAAAAATGAAGCCCCCATGTCCACGGGCGGCGCAGACTCCCGGGGTTGTCATGTTTTAAGCAAGCTGGTTGAGTTTCTCATGCGCTGCGTGAGTGTAATATTGGAGTGGTTCCTGTCAACTGTCGGTACCTGTGGATGAAAGGATGGTGGCTCGAGGCACTGACGATGCTTTGTTGGCTGGCCATAGTTTATTTATCTTGCGTTGCTGATGTCATACTTTCAGCGAACGCCAAGACGTAATAGAATTTGATCTGGCTCCTAAAAAAAAGACTTGGAAGTTAATGGGATTGGTTCGTGGAATCCAGAGAGTACATGTACATGTACTCTGTACGGAGTACATAGGACAAAATCCGCTGAGCCCCGGATCTTTTTCCAGCTGTTATGTTGGAAGGATTACGTAAAGCAAGAGTAAGAATGTCTATGTACCCGTAGTACTATTTCTCGCCCTTTTGTTTCCCTTTCTTTCCCCAATAGATAGATTCCTTTGGGCAATACCTCTGGTGAGTGGGTAGTACTACTATTTATTGATAGTTAGTGGTTAATGTATGCACCATTCTTCCCAGTCCGAGTAAAATATATTATGAAGTTCTATTCCTGGTCGGTTCCGATAGCGTGCTCAGTCAGGTTCGCATAGATGACTGTCGAGCTTGTTCAAGTAAATAGATGCATTAGGCGCAAGCTGACGCAAGTTTATATCACATTCTTATAGACCTCTGTCCCAAGAATATGTTGAAATGGAAGTAGGGGTGTGAAACCCCCAGTTTTCCCGGAGGCAAATCAGATATGGATATTATCATAGTATTCAGGGCTATTGATTTCCTTGCCTGACATTGCAGTAGTCGTCTCACTTGCTGACCACCCATGGATGGGTTCAAGATGGAGGCTGGCATCTCTGGCTTATCGTGTTTAATCTTACGAAGTACTTCTCCAAAATTATACAAGCAGGCTGGAGGTAGACCTTGGCTTGGCAACTTCTGGTAGTATGTAAAGGGATCTGTTAAATTGAAATAGAGCCAAAACCATACACCATTTGGCCCACAGACTATGTTACAGTAACCCACTACCAGTTGTCGCCCAAGGTGAAAGAGGGCAATCCGCGTTTGAAGCGGCAGTGGCGTGCATGCAAATATTTCGTGGAGATCCAGCTCAGACACGCCGCACTCTTTTTTTTACGTACGTTGCTGCGCCGTATTTTAATGGAGGGAGGATACAGTCGACGAGTGCTGGGGGCGAGTTACAAACCAACGGGAACAAAAAGAAAGCTGTTTCACGAGATTTCATTCAACCCACGTTAATTTAGAGAGAATTTGCCGCTGAAGAAAATTCAGGTAACCCAGCTGATTCAGGGTCTAAATGGTGTAGGATAAATCATCGGATGTGGTATGACAGTCCGAAAAAGTACTCTCTACTCCGTAGAGCATATGTAAATGCGGGCAGGAAATCCATCAATCTCACATACACCCGAATGCGCTCTAACCAGGACCGGGGAGTCAAGCCCAAGGTAGCACGCTTGCATATTTAGCGATAGAAACTTTGCAATTCAGCAGATGATGTTGATAATATGTGGTCCGATAAATGAATGCTGGTCGGCAGCAAGCAGCCTGGTTGCGCACGAGAATTGTCTCCGCGCGTGGACGACGATGGCGATGCATATATCCGCTTTTTGGATATAAAATGAATCATCTTTCTGCAGCACTAGATGCTCGATGTTGCAGCAAATAATTCTGCAAATCGATACTAGCTGCTGCAATCCTGCGATCGAACTCGATAGGTTCCAGTTTCCATTGCAAAACGCAACCCCAAGGTTCAGTTTAACTTATGAACAAACTTTCTGTAATGCAGAGTTTCCTGGCAAGGATTAGGGGGATTGTCTGGGTTCCAACCGTTAACAGCTGGATAGAAAGGAAACTAACATGGTGGCCTGGTTGGGGGCGACATTACTGCGTACTGCCGTAAATAAATATTTTCAATGAAGGCTGTTAGAGGGTCGTTTCAAGGAGCTCAAAGAAGGTTTCGAAGACAAGGCCTAAAATAAGTTAAAATATTTAATATTTACTCCGCACCATGGAATATTATATATTTTTACCAAGTCTTGTTGTAAATACCTGTAGAGTTGGTTGCTTACATTCTTTCTTCTGGATCTCGGCCTTTCAACCATTCTTTGTCCAAAGGTTTCCTGGTCTGTTATAAAGACTGGCCCTGATTTGTTGGTATAAAGAAGAATATGGTGACTGGCATATTTTTCTGTCTTTCTCCCGACAAGGATCGACATCTTTGCCCCCGTTTCGTGTTTGTAGCGACCTCATCTCCAATCTTCCCCTCCAATCTCCTATTTGTCCTTTACGACCAATTCAACCACTCGTAGCTGGCGTTCATTTAGCGCCTTTTTCCATACTCCTAATCACAATTGTCCTAATTGTCGCCCGGGTTATTGGCTTCGTGGTCTTAAATAGGCCCCTCCCATTCGCTACATCTCATCTTGCCATCCACGACTTGTCACCAAGAATTTGCTGCGAAGTCCTGCCTGTTCCTGGAACCCTTTCGCTGAAAGTTTGACTGCCGCCACCCAACAGACTCGAGACGGCGTCACAGACTCAGTCACAAAGCGGGTTGGCTCTGCTCTCTTCAAAATTGTTTCCAATCCCGTGCGCCACAGCCTAAATATCTATTTATCGCATCTCGCCCACCAGAGGCTCCGGCCCACCTCCTGCAAACTTTTAAGACATCACGGTCTATCTCTTTCCCGCGAGCCCTCAAAATCAGTTATCGCAGTGACCATAGGCGAGGATTGATATTCCACGTTCTTGGCCTTTGGGGCCCTCTGTCCTTCCATGGCGTAGCCTTCAAACCGTTCTTATGACCGCTATTGGCGAACGAGCTTGGATTGGGATTTTGTCAGCGCTCGAGGCGTCTGGAGCCATTCCCCGTTATGATATCGCTATCCACGATAACGTGAAACACATGAGCATCGAGTGCTATGAGTTTCTCTGGATATAAAGGTTTTTTCCAGAGTGTGCAAAAAAATTTCCGTAACTGGGCATCTTTATCCCTATAAGATCAGGAAATCCGCACCGCTCCAAACCGCCCTCCATTCTCTGTCGATATGCCGTCAATAAATATGCCGGAGGTGAGCCCGATAACACCGCGTGTAACTCATCCACGTCTAAAAGCCCATAAAGCCCTTCCACGGAAACGCGATGTATTCCCTACCCAAGGTTTAACATCAGTACCTTCATCGCCGAGTTCGAGAAGAGATGCCACGCCTCCCTCAAACGGATTCGCCTATCCTACCGCGCCAGCTCTTCCTTTGACACCCCCTGGCCTAGTGTTAGAGGCCTGCAACAAGCCAATAAATGGTATTTCGCGGGAGGCGTCCCACGAGCTTATCCCAGGCACTACAGGAACTGCTACGCCAACTCACCAGCTAAGTCCTCCGACACCCGATATTACACCTCCACGAGTCGTTTCGCAATTCAAAAGGAGAGAAGGTCTTACCTCAATACACCCATCCATGTCCTCAGGGGCTGAGTCCTTTACAACTGCGAGAGAAGCTTTGTCTTCAGAAGAAGAGGAGTTGGAAAGGAGAAATGCAAGAGCGACACCATTATTACGTCCAACCAAACACAAACTGCCTCATCCGCTGCGAACGAATACGTCACCTGGAGAACCAGGGCTTTCGAGAAATGCAGCACCACCAGGGGATGGGCCTGTTACAGATGGAGTGACTTTTAACCAGACAGATGCAAACACGTTCGATTCTTTTGATGGCCAGTGGGCTAATCCACAGGAAAACACTATTGCCAAATTCCAGAAAAAGAAATACAGGCGTCAACCAATCCCTACAGGTCACGATCCATTTTCCCAGCTCAGCAGGCGTGGTGATTCGCAACCCCCTGTATCTAAATCTTCAGCGAGCAGACAAACGAGTTTGGAACAGCGCGTACACAACTCCCAAAAAACCCCCATCACATCTTCTATTGAAAAATTCGCGGAGGATATAGGTTGGGTTTCAGGAGATGAACAACTTGATATGAGCGAACGAATCCATGTTTGGCGCCTCTCCGGGATATCAACTACATCGACTGTGGAAGCCATAGTGATAGACTCTCCACCACGGAAGCTACCGACATTACGGCATACTGAAAAGCATTCCTCCCTCCGCTCCGTCAGTTCTCCTCTTCCCAAGCCATACCACGATGATTCAACGTCGTCTTTGACGGACCCTCACCATAGTTTAACCCGGAAGTCAGCCCGAATTACAAATGAGAACCGATGGAGTGTGTCATCGGATATGTCTTTCGCTGCAAGCGTATCCTCGATGCGACCAAAACCGAAGTACGATGTCGTACCGGTCGTAGTGATTCCCCAACGACGATCCTCGTTGAAATCTGCACATTCTGAAAGCAGAGATCAGTCACGAACCCACTCTCTCGGTTCTAGTCGTCGGCCTGCCACTGCGCCAGATAATGGAATTGGTTCGTTTGACGGATTGCGACGGACAAGACGTACTTTGTCCGCATCTTTGCCATCAACAACCTCAAGAGATGTGGGTCGAGAGGGTTATACATCCGGACCGGCCATCCCTCAAAGAAGGTCGTCTTTATCTGCACCCACAAGCAGGAATAATTCTAGGGCGCCTTCACTTATTTCGGAGAGTTTGCGACAACCTGTAACCCCTCCCGCCGTTCAACGCATCACGTCCAAAGGTCGCAATCAGGTCAATATAGACCCGATACCTGCCAAAAGCGCTATCCCAGAACCAGTCAAACTTTTTGCGAATCTCACTCCACGTACAAGTGAGCAGCCAGTCGACGAGAACGGCCCAATGATATCTCCATCTCTACCCCTCACGCCGTTTCAAGCATCCATCCAGTCTTTGTCCCCAGGCCCGGTGGAAATTCACGAAGCTAGGGCTGTCCCTTTTTTCTTCCACAATAACAAGTCCCTTCTGCTCGTCGACCAGCAGCCAATCACCGAATCACGCGCTGTCCAGGAACTTCGCACGTCACCAGGCGATATGGAAATGAAAATTGCTCGACCTCAAACACCTGATATGTCTACAAAAACCGCAGGAGCAGATATGGATTCTCCACTCCGGAACCCCCGTGCGCCTCCCAAACCCCCAGCGGTCACAGTTATTCCACCAACGCCTATGGAGGAGATCGATCAACCAGCTGCTCCCGAATCAAGCATTTTACGCAAAAACGATGGCGGAATACTTCGTCTCGGCTCTGTTCGCCGTGCCTTGAGCTCCCGAAGACGAACGGTGACATACCCTACCCAAGTTTTGACTCAAAATGTACGAAACGCTAAAGTGGGCAAACACATAGATAGCAAACTGCACCCATTTTGGCTACCCCGACCTTTTTGGGAAGGACTTGTGGACTCTGACGTAGAGGGGGAGGGTCATCCAAGGTCCGGCTCTCCTAATCCTAGGGGCATCGAGGATCTGTATGTCGGCAACTCTCTCGGCATACCGCAAAAGCGTGTCATCTTCACCGGCCCATTGTCAGTTATTCGACGGTTGTCTACCCGTTCTCGATATCGTACTGCACATCTCAAGAACTGCAACCAGGAACTTCCATCCCGCTATAAAACCGGTTTCCCATCGTACAGAGTACGCCCTGCTCGGCGTAATCGTAATTATGCGCTACCAAGGAGGATGTTACGAGTACCCATACGATCTATACGCGAGCTACAGGAGTGGATCATCCAGATTCGGCGCCAGAGGGAACAAGATAAACTTGAAGAACGGAGAGATAAGCTGAGAAAGAGCATTGGGAGACGAGTTCTAACTAATAACACGGCTATCATCGTTCCAGATGGCCGTTGAATTCCATACGATGAGGACCACTACTAATTAATAGGTTGTCCTGGCGCCGGTTCGCGTGTACGAAGTATGACGAAACAGGAAATTTCCACCCTTTTTTATTCGCTTTCATATCGACCTTTTCATTTTACCCTTTTGCGCTATAATTTTCCCTTACTATTTATCATCATCTTATGATTTTGACTTTGTTTCTCCTGCTTTTTAGCGAGTTATGCCGATATGACATTTTTTACGTGAGAAGCATGTATCATCAGCCCCGTGCTGATATGATATGATATGATTATGAATATATATGTTGCTCCGCTCTTGGTCTGAATCAAAGAATGTTGTCCTTAATTTAGCGTGGTTATCTCTCTTCCAGGTGATTTTTATATATTTCATATCTACTATTCATTTCCTTGGGCTCTTCCCTTTTGCTTCAGGTGTTTCTTTTCCTTTCTTTCCTTTCCTTCCTTTCTTTTTTTAATTTATTTATTCTTTTTTATAATTTTT
>LGUA01000334.1:0-20031 GCA_001660665.1 Emergomyces africanus
CATCAAGCTTCCGGAAGAACTATCCACCGTTGCTATTCTTCGCCGAGATCAGCTCCAGCGGGATAGGAAATTAGCCATCGCAGCTTCTTCTCCAGTCTCTGACCACATTGTTGAGACGCTACATACGACCAATGCCACATTCACGGAAGAACTAGATCAGCTATTAGCCTCTGGGAATAGTATGGATGAAGCAACCGTGATACGAATCTTCGACAGCCTTTGCAAGAGACTTCAAGCTGGAAGCATAAATGGGAAGCAGTGCGCACACGAGGCGGCACGGTATTTCGCACAGCTCCGGCCGTTCAATGCGAAATTCTTCGACAACCTCATGATTAAGTGGGTAATCTCGGTGTTGAAGTCGTCTCCTCGACCAAATCTGTCCGCCATGCTACCGCCGCTCATTGGCGTCGGTTGCGTAACCTTGCACTCCTTCTATGTACTTGCCAAAGCACTGCTGCATTCGGATGCGCATCGAAATACCATTCCCGATTTGGCGGAGCTTCTCCTCAGTATGATTCAGCTTCTAGATACCAGGTTGTCTAATGGGAATGGGTCACAGGACTTGGTGAGTTTAATACATTCTGATGTTGTGCAAATAAGACGGTTGCTTACGACATTTAATTTCTTAATATCAAGGTTGCATACCGGTTCAAAATTGCCCGGCAAGAATACATCAGACTTTTTTCTGGAGAAGCTTTTGGTCTCATGCAAGATCTGCTCGCGGAGCTTTCTGAAGGGGAAACTGGCACCTCGCCCAAGAATAAAATATTTAAGGGTGATCTATTGGATACCACATTGAAACCTCTCTTGTGCGAAATCATTGTTCGACACCCTGCTGTTGTTGGTGTGGATTGTGCGGGCCGTCTACTGGAAAAATTTCCAGCCTGTATGAATCTGACACATCAGGCGCTGGGGTGCTTGTTGGCGACACGGACTCAAAGTGGTAAGTGTTAAAAAACCTCCACCTTTCAGGTGAGTATCCCGACGACTAACTAATGTGGAAATAGGCCTGGTTGCTGCCGAAGAGACTATAGAGTCCATCAATGATTTCTCTTTGCCATTCTGCCTGATGAAGCTGCGGCTACTTTTCGGTTTCGAGTGTGACGGAGATGTGAAGAAGCGTATTTATGACATCGTGTTTGAAGCAGCGAAACTGAATGTGCATCAGGGGCAGTCGCACTGGATTGATGTTGTGGGAACGCTGCATGCCGATGCCGCACAAGAGGTGAGTACCAAGGTCATATTTTTAGACTACGTCTACCTTTTATACTAGATATTCGATGACGGTACTGACATTTTACACAAAGATCCGCCGACGAGCAGAAGAGCAACTACTGTCGCTTGTGCTCTCCGCCGATTCAGTACCAATCAGCCCGACATCCGAGTCAAATGCGCCACCAGGCTTTAATGCTTCTGCACTCGTTTGTCTTCGCATCGTAGAAGACCTATCCTTCAGCGTGCCAGAGACGGGTATTCCATCGCTGGGTCCTATGCTCCTCGACAAAATGAACATGATCCTGCAGAAAGTTACCACCCTTGAAAATAACGTCATGAGTGCCAATGCCACCCAGAATAACGACCAAGGTGCCGCAATTCGACAATCAACCCAGGAATCTATCGTCACCTTCTGGTTTTCCGTCATGCTCCGCCTTGTTTCCATCCACCGATCCACTTTCACCCCAGGAAGTCTATCGAAGTCCGACTTGGCCGACCAAACCCGCCTCCTAATCTCAATCAGCTGCATCGCGCTATCGAAGACGCTCTCTCCCAAAATTCCCCGTCCGCCCCTCCCATTTACCTCAATTGATCCCTTCGCACCCACCACATTTGAACCGGTACCTCAACCTCAACCCTCTCTTCACGGCACCAACTCTGGCATATCGACAACCCTTCAAACCCAAGCTCTAGATGTCGCCGCAACCCTACTCGACTCCCTACCGGACGACGCGCGTCATCAATGCACCCGTTTCCTTCGCGACCGCTGCCCCCCATTCCTCCACCCACAAAATGACACGCGCCTCCTCTTCCTCCTCGGGCCCCTAGCGGCAGACACTCAGCCATCACCTTCCACCACGCAATCCTCCCAACAGCAGCCGGTAGGCCCCACGCCACCGCAAGCCACTCCAGGAACCCCTGCCACACCTGCGACGCCCACTGCAGCGGGCGCCCCGTCTTCCCAACAATTCCAGAGCGGCAACATCTACAACGCCGCGTCGTTCATCCCCTTTGACGATCCGAATTCGCTCGTTGGTAAGCTGCGCGTACAGCAGCGGGGGCGAATTGTGGGGCCATATCCACTGCGGCCGTGGGAGATGCTAGAGGAATCGGCGCCGGTGATTGGGGTTAATGATACGGCAGTGAATTTAGGGTGGTTTGGGGCGAGGAGGATGAGGGGTGATGTTATGTGATGTGCTGGACGTTGATGTAGTCATAGATATGGCTACTGGCAGTTGGAAAGAGGTGGATGCGGATATTTGGGTATCTGATCTTTTCTTCCCCCCTTTCCCCAAAACTCCTTTTGAGTTTCTACTTGTATATACTTAACGACCATGACGCATTTTTTTTCTTTTCTTCTTCTTGCATTCGTGGTGTTCCTTCTGGGATTGCCAGGTATAATTTCTTTCTTTGGAAGGGCTTTTGTTGGAGGCTATAAAGAACGCTGCTGGGTATGCGTGGATGAAAGCCTAGTACCTGGCAAGTCGCTTTTTGACTTTGATATTTTTTCTCTTTCTATCCTCTGGTTCTTTCTCATTTTTAGTTTTCTTTTCTGCATCTGACGATGGAACGGACGATACATGCATATATATCCCCTTTTTTTTTCTTTTTTTTTTTTTTGCATTTGTGCCTTTTTTCATTGTCACTCTAGGCGGCATTGCTTTTGACGGGATTCCTCATTTTCATTTTTCCTCTTTTTCAATAGTACCATGGGCTTCCTCGAGCGAGTTTCATTTCCCCCCCCCTTATTTTTAGCTTGACTTATATGTATCATGCATACATTACGTACTGTATATATATCATATTACGCCTCTGTCATATGAATCATAAATTATACAGTGTTCTGGAGTTTAGGGCAACCTTGTTCTTCAGGGTGACTACTTTGGAATTCATGGATCTCTCCCATCAACTCACGTGACCGAACTCTGCCTTCAAGCTTAACTTATCCTCTAAACGCCAATCCATCTATCAACAATTTTTCTTATCCTACGGCGCAACTACTCAAGACAAACAGATGGAAGTGGAAAATCGTCAACCTTAAAGGTTTCTTCCTTTTTATTTACTCGATCCATCGTTGTACTCCCTGTTTTACCCTCATCGGCGGGCACCATGATTCCAACCGCGAAATGCCTCGGACAGCGGTCTGGTTTCATTAAACGGAGCGCGGACGAGTTGGCCCGGTTTACGAAGATGGGTATGTAGAATCAATGGATTGAAGGGGAATGCATCTCCCTGCATGTTACTTTTTGTCATGCCACCCGATGCCCGATTTTAAATTGGATCAATAGACATGCCCTTTTTGCTAAACTTCTTTGCCACCACTAGCATGGAACCTCGATGCGCTCTCCGTCCCATACAAACCCTACCACCTCCTCGATTTCACAGACCAAAACACCATTGCAGGCTGCAAGACGATGTCCGACCGTGCTGTTGGTGGTTATAGCACTGCAAGCCTAGACTATGTCCCCGCGGATCCCGCGACGAACACTCCCGCACATGCTCGCTTTCATGGTTCGATATCCACCAAATTGCCACAGAATTGGAAGATCCAGAGGACAGGTAGGAGACCCGTTTTTAAAAAAGGAAAATTTATATTTACGGACGTTGTCGTAGAAGATCTCAATTCCAGCGGACATACGATTACTGATATATATTATATGCTGCAGGTTACGCTGCCTTCCGCAACCAAGATCGAGGCCTGTGGCTCTTCGGCCGTCTCTACTGGGACGTAGATCCGTACGATTACCTCGCTCTGCGTGTCAAATCCGATGGCCGCAGGTACAAAATAAACATTCAAACTGATTCAATCGTTGAATCCGACATCCATCAACACCGCCTCTTTACCCACCACCACCGTATCCCACATTCCTCCACCTCCACCTCCACCTCCCCAGATGCCACTTCCTACTCCTCCGAACAAGGCGAGGCTGTTCCCGCCGCACTAGCGGATTTCGCTCCGGAAACCCTATCCTCACTCAGCGCTTACACTCACACCACCCCCCTACCACCAACCCAGACTCAACCGGCTGGGAAACCGTGCTAGTCCGCTGGAACGACTTTGTGCGCACAAACCTTGGTTTCGCTGTCGAACCTCAGACGAGTATGTTACGCCAGCGCATCAAGTCCATTGGTATTGGGTTGACGGACCGTGTTCCTGGGCCGTATGATTTGCGCATTCATCGTATTTGGGCAACGAATGGGTTGTCCGAAGAGGAGATGGACGAGGAGAGACGGATCTGCGGGGCAAATGCGTTGCAGATGACAGGGAAGGAGTGGGGGCCTGGGGGCCTTGGAAGACCTTCGATGGCGGAGCAGGAAGGGGAGGTGCTGGAGAAGTTGAAAGGTTTGAAAGAGGAAAAGGAGGAAGGGGAAGGGGAAGGGGAGAAGAAAAAGCGGAAGGACGAGGATGAATGGTGAGGTTTTGTTTGGGCAAACATGTATTTGGGACAAGGTAAATTATTGGCTTACGGCGCTGTGGGAAACAGGTTTGTTCGATGATCCTCCCATGTGGTGTATTATTTATGACGATTCTCGCATACTGTGAATGTATCCATTTATTTTATTTTGAATTATAGGCATTTATTGGCGTTCTCATTATCATTTGAATCGATCCCGGAGCGGGTATGCAATGCAATTATGTATCTATATAGCAGAGTTTTCCCCTTTCATTTTGGGAAATGAAAATTAATATACACGAGAAACCAAAAGCGACCGTCGAAGCATTCCATCATGCATTCCCTCCCCTTCCTCCATATACAATAAGGGCTTTCTATCTGCCTCTGAAATCCAAGTCCTCTCCACTAATACTCCCCAAGTTAATTCCAATCACCTCCCAACACATCCCTACTCCTCCTAGGCACTGTATGTATTCCCAGTAATCTTCTCATACGCTTCTTTATACTTCTCCTCAGTTCTCCTAACCACTTCCCCATCCATTTTCACCCCATCCTTATCTTTTAGTCCGCTCTTGGTCAACCAATCACGCAAAAACTGTTTATCAAAGCTTTCCTGCGACTTGCCAACTTCATAGTTCGCCGCAGACCAGAACCGTGACGAGTCTGGCGTCAGCACTTCATCGACCAGCACAACTTCGTCTCTCTCAACGTCAAGCCCGAACTCGAATTTTGTGTCTGCGATGATGAGTCCGCGGGAGAGTGCATAGGTGTGTGCAGTTTCGTAGAGTTTCACGGCCAGGGAGGAGATTATGGGGGCGTATTTGGGGCCGAGGAGAGTTGCGGCTAGAGTTTGTTAGCTATGGGAACAATATTATATATATATCGGGGACGAGGGGAGTGGGGTGGAGGTGTTTTACCTTGATCTGGATGGATGTTCTCATCATGTTCTCCCTGTTCCGCCTTGGTGCTGGGCGTATATATAGGTCCATCGGGAAATCGCTGACTCTCCTTCAGACCCTCCGGCATCTTCATACCATGCACCGTGCCGGATGTTTGATATTCCTTCCAGGCTGAACCAGTGATGTATCCCCGTACGATAGCTTCAATAGGGAACACCTTTAACTTGCGCACTTGCATACAGCGGTTTTGTAGGGCAGGTTGCAGCGATTGAGGAATTTGCTGGGGTAAGTCAAGGGTGATGAAGTGCGTGCGCAGGTTTGGGATGGCGGCGGTGAGGACTTTGAACCAGTGGGTGGTAAGGAGGGTGAGTAGGGTGCCTTTGTTGGGGATTGGCTGGCTCAAATGAAGAGATGTAGATCAGCAAAACTGGTGATTGGGATAGGGTTTCCTTATTTATTTAAATCACTGGAGACTCAGGTATATGGTATACATTTTCCATGATTACGTCGTAGGCGGAGATGCGGTCAGTAGCTACGAAGAGGAGGGTTTGCCGGTCAACTTCGTACAGATCGCGCACTTTACCCCGCGCGACGAGGGGGAGGATGCCCTGCAGGTTGCTGGTAGTCAAGGGTTCTGCCATAGCTGCGGAAGGGTATAAAGGGGTTTATTGGGAGTTGCGATGGCCAATTGGGGCGTTTCCATATGTTTGTATCAATTGTGATGGCGGGGTTGCGGCGGAATAAATTTTATATCTCGTCATTGGGAGGGGCAGAAAAAGGGCGGGATTAGTCAGGCTTTGGCCCATTGTTTATCGCGCGGAAACTGAGGACAGACGCGATGTTAAGGATAGAAGAATAGCAGGGCCAGATAATAAAATCGCTATTGAAATGTTCTGAAGGCAGCATGCCTAATCTTGCTAAGGGCAATTTATTACCATATTTACTATGCAAACAATTTCTAGATACCCATGCTACCATTTTCTTCAACGCCTCGTTGATGCGGTCCTAACTTGGAGCCATGCCCAACCCCTTTTTTGAATCCCTATGCATACTAATAAATACCCAATGAATAAAGAGTCAAAATGGCTCGTTATCTGACTCCCTCCAAAATTTCTCTTCTGGCTCTTGTCTCCATATACACTGAAGGCGTAGTCCCCAACTCTGCCATCGTCCCTGTGCTCTCGTTCATCGTCTCCCATCTCCTGCCCCTTCAACCGTCAAGTCCAGACCTCAAACCCACCGGCACAACCACTCAAGATAAAAGCCATGCCATACCCATTCAAGACTTCGAAGCTGCTACATCATCTCTCCCTTCTTCCATCCCTGGCAGAACCGTCTGGGATCTGCTGTTGAAGAAGTTATGGAACCTCGACTGTTCCGACGCAGTCGACGAGTTTTTTGCAGGCATATCAGCAATGCTCGTGAAGACGCGCCAGGAGCAGATCAATGACCGCAATAACGGCATCGCGCCGGAGACAGGACGAATGCTGCTTTCTCGCACGTCCCCGCTGGGTGTCTTTGTCAGAAGGGCCCAGCTTGAATACACCCGTCTGCAGTTCCATGACGCGGTGGCGCTGTGGAGAGGGTTCATCAAGTATCGGTTACCAACATATCAGCTGTGGGTGAAACGGAATCCGGCAGTTAGCCTGGCAGCGGTAGACATTAATTTGGTCAAGCTTCGTTTGGATCTGACGAGTCCGCTGGCCAAGGTCGTGTATGGGGCGTTGGAAGACGGGAGAGATACGGAAGTGGGGACGAGTACAAAGGATATTGAGCGGTTACTGGATTTTCAAGTTGGGGAGATGCAGAGTAGGTTGCAAGTCTATGTCTCTTGAAAGATACCCTCTCCCGCTCGCACACTTTTTTATTCTTTTATATATTTGTGTTAAAACCGTGATTAAGGTTACTAATATGTATGCGTTTAATATAGGTAATGGATGCAGGATTACGGATGAGATGAGATCACGTCTAGAGCAGATGGTTATGTCAGGAGTGTCTATACCAAGCTCACAGCATTATATAAAGTTGGTCTTTCAACTATTCGTCTAATGGGAGACACGAGCTCTAATTTCACAACCGCAAATAGGTTCCTCGATTCCTGGAAAGCGGGAGATTATCCTTCTTCGTTTGATAACCTACATCGCTACTTTGACTACACTATGCAGAGTCGTGATAGAACTTTCTACCAATATGCCCTTCTTAATCTTGCCATCCTCCAAGCTGACTTTGGCTGTCATGGGGAAGCCATCTCCGCCATGCAAGAAGCCATTTCGATCGCCAGGGAAACCCATGACATGGCCTGTCTCAACTTTTGCATGAGCTGGCTCTACCATTTTGGCAAAGCCTTTCCAGATGATATGAAAGATGTGCAGAATACAGGAATGCTGGGAAGTGAGAAAGAAGGATTGGCGTTTCTCCAGGCTAAGGCTAGAGAAACGGAGATGTGGGGTCTTCTGGGCACATCATTGCTTAGTGAGGCTAAGCTAGAGTTGCAGAACGTCGGTATTCTCCAGTTTCCTTTCCTTTTCCTTTTCCTTTTTTTTTTTTTTATTTTTTTTATTATTATTATTATTTATATTTTTTCAAGGTGGATTTTACGGCTTGTTAACAGCTAAAGACCGTATAGGGCGAGAGTGTGGCATCTGCATTTGAACACATTGTCAAAGCCTCATTTCTGACAGTGACGAGAGATATATCTAATGCAATTGGACCTCAACTTATGCTGCAAGCGTCGGCATATGTTAGGATAGGTAATGATGTTCTTCGCGCTGGTATTAAACTTAATATGGGTAATGTACTAATAGTTTCAATACTGCAGGGGTCGCGCATCTTGCGTGGTCTAACTGCGAGATTTTTCGAGAATGCTATGTAAAACAGGCTCCATTTGAAGACAACCTCAGGGTGGTTTGTCGGAGTAGCCTGCTGGTAATTAACACCCTCCGCGCGGACCCTGTGAAAGAAGTTAAATGCTGACATTCTTGAAGCTGGCTGCAAAAGGGAACTATGGCCTCTCGATGGCTCGGTTACATGAGATATCTTCCGATTCGCTTCGAGTTCTTAAGAACCAGCAAAATTGGACATTCTTCTGCGGGCTCTTAAAGTTACAAAGACAGCTTCATAGGTAATTAATTATTTTCTTTTCCGCATTCATTTACGGAAGGACCCGCTGACCGTTTAAATAGGGATGATAAACAAGCAGCAGAGCATCTAATACCCCAACTACGTGCTTGTGCTCCACCAGACACAGAATTAGTCCTGACACTCTCGTTTCTAGAGGTTGATTTTTTGATGCGAAAAGGCGACTACACAGCTGCGCTGAAAATAATCGAGCGAAATGCCCAGTCTACACGACAAGAGAATTTCGATGTTGCCACCCAGGTTAAACTTCTGGTAGCCAAAGCCAGGATCTTTGACCAAACCAACCAACCGGAAAGGGGGTTCTCGTTAGCGATGAGAGCAGCCAACATTGCCCACAGATCACGGTATTTGCCTGGTCTATGGGAGTCTATTGGCGTGCTCTCTGTCATCCTCATGACCTTCAAGGAATTTGAAGCTGCTCTTGAGATTCTGGAGAGCATCGTCCCCCAAGTGCTTGAGTGTGAAGATGCATACCTCACCGCACGCATATATTCTTTATTAGTAGATGCCAATATGGGTTTGGCAGGTCAAGCGCTTTTGCAGGCGAGGGACAAAGTGCGGCAGAAAGAACACATGGCGCGGGCGGTGGAATTTATCGACTGTGCGTTTGAGGAGTTCTCGAAGGTAGAAGATGTCCAGGGCCAGTGTGAGATGATGGCGAAGAAGGCGACGGTGATGCATCTGTCTGGGGATCTGGTGTTGGCGAATGATTATGCGGCCAAGTATCTGGATTTGAAGCGGCAGGCTGCTACGGAGGGATAAAGAGGATGGAATGGCGGAAATGCCTGTACAGTAGCACATAGAATGTACTCCGTACTGCTTGTTTGATTTGCTCCGCCAGAGTAAGGCGGGGACTACAGATACTTGCTTTTAAACCTTTGGCGTGGCTATTAGTAGTAGGTTTGATGGAATGGGGTTAACCCTTTCGCGGCCCTTTCTAAGTCCACCATACATGTATGTCCATGTACTCCGTGTACAACAGGAAAATACCTGCAATGGGAAAGACCCAATCAGGCCATGACACCAACCCCCCCGGGCGAAGTCGCTGTGATGTAGCTTCCCACTTTTACAAGGTGGTAAGGTACCAGGAAGCTACAACTGACGGTTGAACGGGAAACGCCCCGCTGAGTCAGCACTGAGTCACCGCCATTCACCCCCCCAAGAAGTTAAAAATGGATCTTGTTCTTTTCCCTCTTTCCCTTTCTTCCGCCTCCCCATCAACAACATCTTCATCTCTTGCTCACAGCTCCCCAACTCTCCACTCTTCCAACAACATTCCCATTTTTAACCTAAACTACACCTATTAGACCCCTTTTTAAGTCCGTCGCGACAAACAACGGGTTTATGTCAATCGAAAACCTCAAGACCTTCGGTAAGTTTGCCACGCCTCCTTGTTTTTTTTCTCTTTCCTGGTTGCCTCTCTGGCCAGCCCAACAAACCACCACTGCAGCTACTTGGGGACAACTGAGCACTCTGATGATTATCGAGGACAGAGTATTTCTGCTCTCTCAGTTGACTGTTCACTGTTGATGGTCTTGGAGGGTTGTTTGGGCTTTGAAATAGCGGGGTAGCCGCCACAACTCCTTTTCGCAGTGTCGCGGCTGAAACTTGCACAACAACCTCAAAGAGGGCTAGTTTGCTAACCACGTGCCTTTCGGGCATGATTTTTGTATACAGACCCCTTCGCCGAAGCTGACGAAGACACCGGCGATACAAAACAATCCCAAAATTATATCCATATACGGATTCAACGTATGTTTCTTTACCTTCTTTTTTCCCTTGTTTTTGTTTGCCGTTTTGCCCCTGCCCATGATACAGGAACTGCCATACTGACACCTATTCTCAACAGAACGCAATGGTCGTAAGACTTTGACAACTGTTCAAGGTCTCCCAAAAAAGTTTGACCAAAAGAAGATCCTCAAGGTCATCAAGAAGAAGTTCGGTATGTGTTCTTACACCTTTTACCCACCCTCCGGTTTGGGGTTTTGCTGGCTATGACAACATACTAACTGGCATCATAGCTTGCAATGGCACCATCGTCAACGACAGTGAGATGGGCGAGGTGATCCAGCTCCAAGGGGATCAGCGCAAGGATGTCCAAGAATTTTTGGTGGATAAGAAGGAAGGGCTCGAACTCGACGCTAAGACCATAAAGGTATGCTCCACTTATTCTTCAGTACCCTTGTTTATTACTTTCTTTTCAGTGCGATATATCTAACTAAACTCATCTATCTAGGTCCATGGGTTCTAAGCTAACCTCATCACGCCCGCTTCGTTTCGTCTTCCCAGTCCACTCCAGAGGATCGATAGGAGCCATGTCGTTCGTCGCCTTTGTCCACTGACTGGGGAGGGTCATTCTCTTGTAGAGAGAGTGCTCTTTATCCGGTATAGATCTACAGATTGCTTCTTGCCGGTTTTTAACGGAACTTTTTTTGTTGTGAAAACTTTGTCCTGTGATTTGAGTGGTCTGGATATATAACGGTGCTCGGTCGGTCGCTACCCCTCTCCGCTGTGTGATTCTTGGATCAAGAACGCCATCCACCCACTATTGAGGGAAGCTCGCGCCTGCCCCCCTCCAATTCTAGTAGACGGGATGATGACGGAGCGAGGCGTTGATGAGATATCCCATGATCCGGAAAATGACTTTTTCTTTATTTTCTTTTGTTTATCTACTTCAGTTGTTTAACAGTGCGGATGAAGTGGGATGATGATGATGATGATGACGGACGTGGAAATTGTTTTGTAATCAATAAAGACAAGAGGAATGAATCAACTGAACTTTTTTTTTTTAAAAAAAGATAAAAAAAATTTCAAATAAAAATCGGGGTCGAACCGTGTCTATCTAAATCAAGGAGCTCGTTCTACATGTAATACTTGCAATTCCATACCACCTGGCCCCTCGATTCATGTGCTCCTTTTCTCGAATCCGGTTTCTAATCCTGCAGTGTGGTTCTTGTCTTCTGACAATTGCGAAACATCACAAATCATTGCTGTAATTTTTTTTTTCGCCATTTAGGTAATCCATTTTCTAATACGTATGATTTATCGCTTTTCACCACAGTCAGTGTTTCGGCAGATTTGGCGGCTGCCGGCCTGCTTACCTGTTGAAGCCAAGCTGATTGTCCTGGGATCCGTTCTTACGGGAGAGAAAATTCTCCAAGTTGTTGTTGAGACGAGCCGGATTCTCGGTGGCAAAACATTGAAGAAACTTGTCAGCAAACCGAGAATTGAGTTCTTAAATGATGCTTATGGTCTACTGAGATATCAATCGGTTCTTCCTTTCCTTTCATTCTTTTCCTGTTTCTCTCTTCTTTTCTCTCTGACTTAATAAACTGTTTCCTGTCTGCAGATTTTCAACCCAAGTAACAAATTTAACAAGATATAAAAGAAACTAGCCAATGATATTTTAACATGCAACATCAAACTCAGATAAAGCATGTGCAAATGGCATAGAAGGTAAAAAAAAACGTTTTGTTTTTTGTTTTAGTGCACTTGTTCTATGAAACAATAACACGTAAAAGGAAAGGAAAAAAAGTATGTAGGGATCAACTTGATGATTGGAGGCTGGAGCCTGAATAAAAAGAACAACCAGATGCATGTGCGTGTCATCCACGATCCATGCAAAGGGGGCAGCCAATCAGTTTTCTCGTAAGAGATTCTGAATAGGACTGTTTGCTGCAAGCTAACACAAAGGAAGATTGTTGAGGAAGGAACATGACAGGCAGGGGGAAAATATCATATATCATCTTGGAAAGAAGTGAAGAAATATGCAGGGTTGAAAAAAGCTGGAAAACAAAAATGGAAATGGAAAATGAATGAGAGAAAATGTTCTTCAGGCACAATCGCTATTGTTACCAGGCAAAAATGGGTATATCACAGCACCCCATATCAATACCGAGAAGAAAAAGTGAAAAAAGAAGTTAGAGCAGGTCGTCATTTTCTATCCATTAGATACCTCCTCCAAACCCATATTCAGCAATCTTTTGAGAGCAAATTTCCAAAATTCTAGTACCCATAACGAATAATGGAACTTCGGGTTCGTTTTCGCGTGTAAGATGCAACTGTAGAAGCAAGGAGCACATGCTTAGGAAGCTGGCAATTGAGAAAACGTAGATCGTAGCAAATGTTTCCTTTTTTATGTTAATCTGGCGTTGGGTGATGTGGTAAACGAAGGAGAGGACCTGTTCGGGGGGAATTAGACATCAAAAAAAAATTAGAGACACGCATGTGCCTGCGTGGGTATTATGCATGAGATTTAGAATGGGACGAACCGAGGCAATTGATATCCATGCTGGAAGAAGAAGGCGAGGATCTGAAGAAGCGCCAGATAGATAAAGTATCCAGGACGTGAGGTAGGCGAGAAGGCCATTTGTAGCCAAAAGTCGAATCACAACAGCAGCAGGGGTATAATTAAGCAGCCTTGATTTCCCGAGTTAGAGTTAGATTTGATATTTAAATACTACCTGGACACATGTTTGGGATGCCTGGAACGACTCACCATCTGGACATCATACAGTCTGTGAAAAAGTAAAACAAATATGCCGACGCGGAACACTACAAGTCAATAATAGTTAGCGATTAAATTGCCATTCTACGGCCTTTTAACTTCGTTTTCACCATTCAAACATGTCTGTTCACATGGTGTCCAACTGTAAGTTAAGGAGAAAGAGCAGAAAATACCCAAATAATAGCCAATGCCACTTCTGTAACCCTGAACCTCCTCTCCACGTCCCAATCGGCTGCGGCACCCCTCACAATAGCCGCTGTCCATCCTTCATGCCAAAAGTGAGGCCTGATACGCAAAAGTTCTGCAAGAAAGGTAAATGCGCATCGCAGGCCCCACCATGCCGCCGGAAGGACACTAAGCCCCCGACAGAGCAACAGGGGAATATACCAGCGGCGGTCCACACCTAGAATCACTGCAACCCGAGGATGGAGCGAGGACAATACATCACGGGATGTGGAGCCGGATGTATTTGAGGCCTGAGGCCGGGAGGCCACTGTGGATGGAGATGAAGAATTCGAGGATGGAAACGGAGGCGGTGGATCGTTTGGATTGTTCGGCCGAGCACGATATGACCTTAAGGCATTGCGGAATCGAGGCTGGTGCTGTGGAGGATGTGCATGATGAGGAGAGGGAGAGGGTGGAGGCTTGCTACTGAAAGAAGACGCCAGTCTCTTGCGTTGACGACTATTGCAGCCGTGGGCATTCGAGGAAATATAGTTTCTAGAAATGATTGAATAGGATGTAAATCAGGGAGTTATTCAGCTGACAGTAGTAAGAATTGGCTTGTAGTTGGTTGTGTCGAAGAGTTGTGAGTTTGTTGTTAAATTGGTATCAACAAGGAATGATGAGTAAGGTTTGCGGGCGGAGAAGGAGGTACTGTACTAGCTGGGCGGCGGTGCTTCAGGCCCCACTAAACAGGTACTGGGCGTCCGTAAATAAGTTCCGAATCATGGGGGACTAATGGCATCACAGGCCCCGTTTTAGACACCTAACAGGCTACTGGGACTTTAATCGGCCACGCTATAATGTGGCTGTAAACAATATCTGCGGCCAACTGAGTAGCTTTTCTATGGATAATTAATTACACACAGAGGTTGCCTCAATAATTACACCTGGCCGTGAGCCGCTATTTTTTTATTAATATAATAGCTCCTACACGGCCCTACAGGACGGAGTACAAACAAAAATAATGCCGTTGAAGCACACCCATCTCGGTCCGCTTCAAGTTGGCGTACCAGATTTGCGCATGTAATCGAGCTAGTTGGCCCTGTTGTGGATGAAACGTTCGCATTTTGAATATATTTTGGCGAAATGTCGAGGTGGTTTAACCAGCAAATGTTTTCTGAGTGAGCTGTCCAAGTCATCATGGCATCGCCCTTGAGGCCAATGAACAGCAACAATACTGGAATACAGATTGTCAAACGAGAAAAGTTCATTCAATAGTTCAGAACACTGTCGCACTCACTCGAACCTCTTTATGTGTAAACAGTGCAGTTATTGTTTGGTAGCACTCCCTCAATTCATCACTGTTATTGCATTCATTGTCGTACACATCTTGTTATATCGTTGAGCTGACACTGAAACAGAACCCCTCCCGCCTTTACACGATTCTCATAACGGCCTGCTGGGTCCTTCCAAACCTCAGCTAACGCAACAGCATGTTTCTCGACGGATGCTTGCGAGTATCCGTTGCTTCGTTCACCCGTCCTTCTGGCAGGTTCTTCCACCCTAGCAGGGCGGGACGGCTGGCGGAAGCCGCTCTTTGTCGATGATCTCTCGTGTTCCATGGCGTCGGAAGCAGCCGGTCGGTCGGCACTTCGAGCGTGATGAAACTGATGAGAGGGGGGCCGGGGGGTGGGTACAGATAGAGTAGAGGACCATGATTCTTATTGAGACATCGTACTAAGTTGCTGCGTACGCGTGCTTTTTCATAGTAAAATGATGTCTGATTCTCTCTATCTATTCTCTAATGTCCTATATAATATATATATGGCTATACTGAACGTGGCGGAGGCGGAGGCGGAGGCGAAAAAAGATTGATCTGTAGCGGAGGCGGCGTGAGCCCGCCACAAGTGTTGTCAATATACGATCTAGTGCGCGACCAGACATACTTGAAACTTGAGCAGGAGTGGCAGGAAAATCTTGAATATTTGATATTTGTTGTATAGCCACGAAGTGTGGTACGAGAGATATGTCGAATCTTCTAATGCCAGAGTTTTGAAGACGAGCAACAGAGTTGTACGGAGTACTCACTGCATAATCATAGTCAATTAGCAGCTAAACAAAACACATCTAAATGTTTTTCAATTACATTGTTTGAAAACTGTCGAGTGTTGGAGCCCTCGATATTGTGAGCCGAGCCGAAGCACAGCATTGTATCAGCTGAAAAATCCTTAGCCTTTAAGAACGTCCGTTTTGATCGTGCGATTAAGTCTCCCATGACGAGAGAAAGACTTGAAGAAGATGAAGTGTTGAAATCAAGCGAGAGAAGAAGACGTTGAGCAGTAGAAATAGTAGTAGTAGTAGTACTAGTACTAGTAGTTGTTGGTGAGCGCCCTCACGAGGTAACGACGACTGCAAAGCTTATATATACAGAGAGCTTTACTAAATAGTATCAAGCTTCTGTCAACAAATCCGCGCAATTTTGATTCTCTTAACTTCACTACGGCGAATTAAGAGTCCTCCAGTTGATATCAGCAGCGAGTTTGATAAGTTATCAAGTGATTGAAAGGGAAGCTTCTAGTTCAGGATGTCACTGAGCAGCAAGAAGATCCCGAAAATGCTCGAGACACCTCTAATGGCTGACCCGAAGAAGGTTATGAATCAAGTTTGAATCTGTTTGGAAAATACTCTCCGTGCTGCGTGTTGAGGCGCGAGTTGAGACAACAAGTTCGATGTTAAACAAAATCCCCGGAGTCAGCTTACCTCAGAATGCGATCTTTCTCTCTGGAAAATGCCAGAAGGCATTCTGGAGGCAGGAAAAGCGGATGTGAAAATGTTCGGAGTATCCCTTGCCCCTCCTTTATTATGATGGACAAGAGGTATATACAATATGTAGTAGAAATGGAGGTTCGGATCACATCATTCCTTACTAACCCAGTTCCCCTGATTACTTAATCCCAATGCGGCAACCAACACTTTTTCTGCCGAATTTCGAGCTTCAAACAAAAAAAAAAAAAAAAAGGGTCCGAGAAATGCAGAACAAAAACATCCCCAGCAAGATTTAGAAGGGCTGCAGATCCCCAATTCTTCTCAGCACTCATCCTCGGTGCTGTCCCGCGGGCACTTCTCCCCCATCTTACATCCACCGCCTCTCCCAATTGACCCCCCCGTGGGCTCCTTAATACCAATGGCTTCCTCCCTCGCTCCCCGCTACTCCACCCTTTCCTCCCTCTCATCCACTCCGCATTGTATTCACCTCCGGTCCTCCCTACAATATTTCCCCCCCTCACGGCTGTCTTCACTATGTCTCATTCCCTCCCGCCGGCCCTTCTCCCATACCACACAGCGGGATGCTTCAATGAAAAACGCCCAGATATTGCGGCCACAGTCACAAGCACCCGCCTCACTGAGCTCGAAAAACCAGTTGAAGCAAGCGCTGAAATCGATCAGGCCGGAGGACATTCCAGATGATATGGGACTTTTACCGGGCACGTTCATCCGACCTCTGTGGAGGAATATGCCGTCGATATTCAAGTATCCAAAAGAGAGGTTGTGGATGGAGTGGGTTTCGCTGAGAGCGAAGTTTCAGGACTTTGTCGGGTGAGCATGACATATTTATATACCCCCAGTTAAGCTTTCTGAAGCGTACAGAGTAGAGTGCCTGAAAATATTTAGGATGAGACCCAGCTGACCCAGTACTCCCACCCGCAATTGCGCCCGTTTAAAACCAACCCAGTGTTCTTGCCTATTGCAAATATCTCAATAGAAAAAATAAACTCCCTCTCCAGCTCCAGGCGCGAAAGCGCGCCGCCCTCAACCTCTATGAAACTATGTACACAGCTTACGCAGCGTGAGTTGTCCATCCAGTTCACCACAGCAGCAAAAATTATATTCAAAAAATAAAAACCGCCCAGCTAATCAAAAAATTCTCCCAAAAACGTAAAACTCAGTGCCGATACTGCAACTCTTCAAACCATCTGTTGCAGCAGCCTTCGCGACCAATTTTTCAAGCGAATCTCCAAGCGGCCCTCACATAGCAAAAAGCTCGTCTGGACCCTGCACAAGTTCATAAAATTCCCTTTCTCAACAACCCTGACGGGCGCGCGCGTCATAGCAGATCGCGCCGCGCAGGTGGGTCACGGTATTGGCATCCGCCAGGTCGTCGTGCGAATCCAGAGCCGCCAGTCATTGGTCCGTCCCTCCCCGCCTCCCGAATCCGCCCCGAACAACAACAAACAGTCGGAAGCTTCTCCGGTAGAGGCGAAGGAACAGGATTCCACGGAATATATAGTGTTGCAAAAGATGTTGGTTGGGGGCAAAGAAGGGGATTGGAAGGTGTGGGGGTTTGCGAATGAGACGAAGATGGAAGATATGGAGACAAATCCCGCGTTTGCGAAAGGCTTGTCGTTGAAGGAGCGGTTGGAGCTTATGTCTGGAGCAAAATTTTAAAGGGAATGGGGGGTTGTTTGTCGATGATGGGAGGATAATACGAGAAGGAGAAGATATTGTGGTTTCAGGGGGGTTAGAGTTAGACGTGGGTGATATCTCTTGTGTAGGATACGTTTTTTCGAATTGTCATTTTGCCCGAAAGACTTTGTGGATTGGCGAATTAAACCAAGCATGGTTGAGCCTATACATGTTACCATTATTCCTCTGTACAGTATTCCGTATAGTATTCCGCATATAAATAAATCAAGCCTGATATTTCACTCTCCATCCTGTGCACAGAAAACAGAATTCCAAACCCTATTCAAAAATGGGGGACGGCGTTTATTGCATATATATATATATCTCTATATGCAATGAATGGGGCTTTAACAGTCAAATTCCGCCCTATCGCTTGACAATCAATTCAACCCGATCACTGGCAAGCCTCCCAAACTGCACAAAACAAAAGCGGGGTATTCTCAACAGATACGAAAACAAGGCTTCCAATTTCGCCTCATCCTGTATATGCAGAACAAAATAGGCAACAAAAGACATGAAATAAAATATATGAAGAAAATAGATACTCTGATAAGGACAGGTTCATGCTTACGGGTGAGGTCACGAGCCATCCGGGAAGCCAATGGCCGGCTCAGCATTCGAAGGTTCACCGAGAGTTCGAGGGTTCATATCCCAGCATGTAGAGCTGGTCTACGCCTTAGCGGTGAAGATTAAAACAACACAACACATAGGGAACGCAGGAGCGGGAACCCTAACAGGGCCTAATTTCCATCCTCACATCTTCAACCACTTACTGGCAACCCGCTCCCGTAGAGACGCCTTAGGGCCATGATGAGAGGCCACATGTCCCTCTTCTACATCTTTATTAGAGGCAGATGAGGGCTCTCCAGCACGAGGCTCAACGGGAGCCATCCCATCATCTGTTGAGTAGGGGCGGGAAGGTTCAAGACGTGGCTCTGGCTTGTCCAATGCATCGAATCTGCGATGCTGGTATTTAGCTAGGAAGAAGTGGAAGCTTAGTCGGAGGATTAGGGCAGCAATGCCAAATAAGATACCCCCGAGGGGGGCGACGAGAAATGCGCCTGGGGCCAGAGTTAGATATTCCCATTGGATTAACAATATACAAGCGACGGGAGAAAAATTATAAAGATGGGGATGGATGGATGGATGGATGGATGGACGTACCGAAAACACTCCAGTCTTGCGCATAAAGGCCATTTTCCAATAGGATCAACTTCGCGCCCGCATGCGCGTTGCCGAAATAAATCGTTCCGAAAATGAAGACGGAAAAAATGCCGCCAAGCCCTCCAACCACGACCTCGAATCCAGTCCACCAATGAACTTTGTCCCATAGTCCGAAAACCAACACCGGAATTGAAGAAGCAGACACGAGATCGGATATCAAGAAGATCTGAAGCACGCTGGGAGACTTGAGTGCGACCACTACCACGGGAATAATACACAAAACGACAAGGAGGCGAACATATACCAGCGGCAGGCGGTTGCGGAAGAGATCGTTGCTACCCGTGCTAACCATGGCAGACTGTAAGCTGTCAAATGCCGCGGTGCTGAGGGAGACGGTCATGACAACTACGATACCGACCACCCAACCCGGGAGCTTCTCAAGCAGGAGGAAGAAGGCAATCGAGCCCAATTGAGGTGGATCACCGGGCCATGCACCAGACCATGCGGCGAGTAATCCGGTCACACCAACTAGCATGAGGATACAGAACACGGCGCCACTAGCAATAGATACACCGATACGCAGGTCACGATCAGTTTTTGAGGCAAAAGTTCGCAGCCAAAAGTTGGATAGGAAGAAATCGTTGGTCAAGATGGCTATAGGGAGGATGTATATCAACTGCCAGCCGAGGAGGGATGGTTCTAAAAAGCCGGATGACTCGATGAGGGAGCGGTCGATTTTGATCTGTGTGCCAATGGTGATAACGGCGATGATGATAAGCCCCACGACCATTCCTCCTTGGACATTGTCGGTGACAAATGATACTTTGAAACCGCCTAGTGATGTATAGATTGTCGTCACAACAACCTCAACTATCACTACTGGCAATCCGTTGAGTCCAGTAAGGGCATTGATTATCTGTTGCAGGGCTGAGAGTTCGGCAACCATATACAGGAATAACGTGATCAATCTATTCATAATACGAATTAGATTTCCCAACAAAAAAAAAAGGAAAAAAGGAAAAAAAATTAGCGATTATGATATACGTTAGCACTCTACGGCATGAAAGTACTATGTACCTTGAGT
>LGUA01000335.1:0-19985 GCA_001660665.1 Emergomyces africanus
GAAAAATCAGGCGCTGGAATATAAGAAGAAAAAACCCCAACAAATTTCCAAAAATAAAAATAAAAAACGCCTGTTCCCCCGTTAAGAGAACCCCCAATTCCCTTTCCTGCGGCGACGGGCTTCCATGAACATCCCACTCAAACACAATATCACTAACCAGCTTAATTCCCATATCACACAGGAAGCGCCGACACAACTCTAAAACTCTGGGACACGCGCTCCCTAACCTCAAAGTGTATCCAAACCCTCTCCGAAGCCCGCGATACGATCTCCTCCATAAGCATTCACATGCCCACCGCCAGCATAATTACTGGCAGCTATGATGGGCGAATTCGTAGCTACGATCTGCGCATGGGCATGGTGAACGTAGATGTCATGGGTCATGAGGTGACAAGCGTGCTCTGCTCGGACGACGGCAATGCTGTGCTGGCATCGTGCCTGGATGGGTGGATTCGGATGGTTGATCGGGCGGATGGGAGCGTGTTGAAAGGGTTTGGGGGTGGAGGGTCGTATGCTGCGGCTGCAGCTGCAAGGCAGGGAGCAGGAGGTACTGATACCACTGCTGCTACTGGTGCCACCGCGTCTGTCGCTACTGGGGACGGAACTCCACGGTATGTCAACAGTTCGCTGCGGATTAGATCTGCATTTGCGAAGGGGGATGGCGTCGTTTTTAGTGGCGGCGAGACGGATGAGAATGAGAGGGATGTGAATGTCGAGAGCCATGTGTTTGCATGGGATGTGTTGACTGGGGATGTGATTGCCAGGGTGAGCGCAGGTAAAGGGGTTAAAGCAGTCAGTTGTGTGGCATGGAACGAGAAAGGGGGGTGCTGGGCGGGGGGTTGTTCGGATGGTGAGTTCTGTCAACTTTGATCTCCTTTTCATATATCCGGGGAGATTTATACGCTTCACGGCACGAAGTGTTGTCTGATATAGTCCACCTTCTAACTCTCGGTATCACCAAAAATAGGGACGGTCCAGGTCTTTGGATGACTTCGGAGTTACTCTCCATCCCTTTACGAGATATATATGCTACTACTTTTAATGACCCGTTTAACCATATTTCTCTACCGTTTATCTTTTGCTGCGCGGCCCTCCTTTATCACCGCTGGGCGCGAATTCGCCCTCTGTCCTATTTCATATATACCCACTTCCAGTTTACTGATACAAATCAACAGCCAACACAGCGTTTCCATAAGCATATATTGAACTAAATCAAAGGTGAAAAAGAAAGGCCCCCCCCATAATCCTTAGCTTCTATATTGATTATTACGCTGAAGAGGTCGGATTTATTACATGCATATCATTTTCAACCCCTTCTAGACGGAGAAGAAATTGAGGGACATGGCCTTGACTGCGGTACACTTAAGAGGATTGTAGCGAATACGCAAAGACCCATGTTGAAATGAAGACCAGAATGGAATGAATGAAATAATTCGCCTGGGTCATCATTGGCTAAAATCCAAAAACGGAGGTAGTAGAAAGGAAAAGGCTGTAACCCATCTCTCTCCATTAACATTTTCAAAATAATGCCACAAATTCGCTTTTGTAGGTACTTCAGTCTAGTATTGTATACCATGCTGCTGTCTCAATTTATAAACATGTTAATTAAAAATGCCACCAACACCTTTTCCTTCCAAGCCATCCTTTTAAATCCTAACTACAAAATAATAGTATATATAGCTAACCATTCATTAACAAAAAAAGAAAAAAGGTAAGAAATGACTCTTTTGGATTGCGTTGTTTGTTCCTTTCGTTCACATTTCGTTGCAACATTTTTTCGTCAATCATACTGGAGTCGGGTAAATATATATAAAATTTGAACCTGATCCTTTTTTTTCTTTTGTTCCCTACACCCCGTTTCCCCCCTAAAATGATAAAAATGTGACATAAAATTTTAACTCCCTTGCTCCAGATAAGCCGTGATACCACAAGGAATCCATCCACGAACTTATATCACATATTGGACCCTGCACTCTCCGCATCTAATGCAGCCATGGCTCTCTCCAGTTCTCGTTCGCCAACAATGACGGTACCAGCCCTCACTGTACTTAGGAAGCTGATATCAACAGCATCTGGATATGCCGAGTCCGGATCTGGTGGTACGCTGTGGAGCAGGGCCTGGACTCGCGGTAGGTCGCTTTTTTCCCTCCACGTCTGCTCTACACTACTAACGTCATCATCATCATCCTCATGATCCTCGTGCTCATCGCTCTTGCTGCCACTTATAGGCTCTCGAGTCTGAGTCGCGGCAGCCAGTCGACTAGCCACTCCACAAACGATGCCAGTAGCTTCCAACGGAAGATCGCGCAGATCCAGCATGATAGGGATGAGGATATCGCCTTTTGAGACGAGGAGGAGGTTGTTGCTATCATCGAGCGAGTAGTTGCTATACGTGTCTTGGGAGGCTGCGAACATGGGGTCGACAGAGAAGCGAGGCAGCAGCCTCTTTTCGAGCAATATAGAGGCGGCAGGATCGGTGGCTGTTAGAGTTAGGGAGAGGAAGCGGGGTTTATCGAGGATTAGGGCGGTGACGAGGCTTGGGCGGAGGATTGTAGGAGATGAAGAGCGGGAGGATGACGAGTACTGGGCCGCACATTGGACGATGCGGAGGGATTTATCGACACGAGCGTGTATGTTGTGTTTCCGCAAGGTGGCGAATGTCCGGGTTTGTAATTCTGATAATGTTGATGGCGGGGGAGTCACAGGTGGAGATCGTTGCGCGTCTGGGGATGGCGGGGAGCTGCGGTATTGCAGATTACTACTACTGTTGATGAATGCATCGGATGAGACCTCGAAGTTGAAGCCACGGTTCTCCAGTGCTTGGGTTACGTGACCTCGTGAGCCGTGGGGGACGAGTATGTAGTCGGAGAAATAGGTTGAGATGAAGAATATGGATCTTTTACTTTTCTTGTGAGTTGAAGGGCATTTACTTTAGTTTTGCATATGATAAATGAACTTACACTCCTGCCATTGCCAGAGGACTTGTCAGCTCCAAAACTCTTTGGCCAGCGTCTAACCCCTGTCCATCAACCTGCATAACGATGAAATCCTCTTTACTAATGGAGAGGTGGGGTGCCTCAAAAGGTACATTTTTATTGAACTTTTCCGCCAATGGGCGAAAATATAATTCTGCCAGTTCTCTCAAGCATACAATCGAACATTCAACTGGAGTGATTGAAATGTTAAGAAATGCCGGGCTCGTGGGTTCAGATATATTAAGATCTCTCAAGTCAATCTCGTCCGTGTGGGAGTCTTCGATAGGGGGTACATCATGGAAAATGAGCTGCAGTATTGGTTGTAGGAAGAAAGGATATAGATCTAGGGGGATATGGATGAGTGCAAGACGGTCGTTCTGAGTTTCCGATTCCCAATATCAGCAATGCCTGGGCATTCATCTTCTATGGCAAAGACGGTGCAGGCTAATTCCACGAACATATAGCACATATTATGACGTTCGACAGGTTCGGGCAACTCACCAAGAACTGTACCTGAGCAGAGAAGAGAGGCAGTGACTGGGACATGGTGGCAGCCACGTCCAGAGTCTAATTGACGGGTCCAATTTAGACAGGTATGCAGAACCAGACGCAACGAAGAGGTAAGAGGGATAAGACCGACGAACCAGGATTCAGAGCCGATGGAAATATATCCAAATAATTTTCCAGAACTTTCACAAGGAAGCTGATCT
Organism: Emergomyces africanus; assembly: GCA_001660665.1. NCBI lineage: Eukaryota > Fungi > Ascomycota > Eurotiomycetes > Onygenales > Ajellomycetaceae > Emergomyces > Emergomyces africanus. The sequence goes on from LGUA01000335.1 coordinate 3,686, forward strand.
TCCCGTTGCGCCAAACTGCTTGACCATAGGAGTTAACATATGTGGATGAAGCAAGTGAATAACTAACTGCCAGGAAGGAATATCCAGAGAAACATAAAAAGTGAAGCTGCTCAGGATAGAACTATTAGCAGAAATGGGAGCGAAAATGACCATACCACAGGGATAAAACTAATAAAACAGTATCAACCCCTTATATGAAATTTTAGCAACTCAACAACGAAGCAAGAAGTCGGAGGGTCCAAACATACTTGGAATAGGGGAATATACACAAAGAGAAAATAGTAAGATAGGGACTGAAAATGAAGTAAAAAGGAGGAGGGGGGAGGGGATATTTAAGACGCCATTTAATTTAAAAAAAAAAATCATGCAATCGTGCACAAGAAGCTCGACAACGGCCGCAATGCAGATCTTCAGAGAGAAAACAAAATCGTTCTTGCGTGCTTCCTTTCGCTACAAGGATAAAATATTTATATATCCATCCAGTAGTATGAAAGGGCTGACACGCGTGGATTTTTCATCCAAACACGTCAGAAGAAACAGTTCTTCAAAAAAAGGTTTCTTTCACGTCCCCAAATAAAAAGGTTCCACCCGTCAGTTGTATCAGTTGTGTCTTTTTGTTATTTTTATTTGTTTTTATTTTCCCCCCTTTCGAACTCGAGATAAAACGGATGCCTTCTGAAACCAGTCACCAATAATTTTATTCACAGTACTCCGTAAAACGTCGAGAATCTGCAGGAGAAATTTCTCTCGCCTTTATTTTTATAATTGTTTTACCACCGGACTGGGTAATAGACAGACGCCACAGGAATAAGTTGTTGTAAGAGTGATTGGGGAGAACCTTCAAGTGCGCTCCAGAATTGAAAAATGCGAACGCGAGAGCAAGCAACACGAAAGGAGGTGGAAAGCGGACAATGGATCTCACAAGCAGTTTTGCAGGTGGAGACGGGGCCGAGATATAGATACTATTTACTTAGTATTTAGTAGGAGGAGATTAAGTTATCGCATCACTCCTACTGCATGAGGGTCAAACTCGCAGACAGGAGGCCAACTCGCCCTGCGTTGGTTGGATAGTGGTGCAATGCCGTGTCTGCAGCCTCTCTGATAGTTAAAACGGGTCTCCTGGGGATGATGACGGACGTGGATGCGAGGCTGGTCTAAAACTAATTATTAACTAGCGTAAGTTATTGGTGGCGATCTAGATTCAATGAACTTTGTTTCTCGCCGGCGGAAGGTTATTGATGAGGAAGGTTTTATGTGTTCCCTTTTTTGTTTAAATAGTAGCTTTGAAGACAGAAGCATCAGAAACCCCAGCACTCCAACTTACTCATTATCAATTCATTTGCTACTCAAGCTCTATCGTCATTGGCATCAAAATAGACAAAAATGGAATGGGATGAGAGTAAAATATAGCATCTTTAACATATGATATTTGAAAAGTTTTCAACTCTGGACATGAAACTTAATTGAGATTGTACTGCAATAGAATCAAGTTCTCCATACACGCAAACAGCGTTAACTGACCGTTCAAAAACACCCCAAAGGATTTTACTTATATATATATGTACGTATAAAGAAACACGCTAGGTGTCTCATTTAAAACATAATCATTTTCTGAAGGTTTCAAAAATGTATTTAATTGCTCTATGTGCATATATATGTATTAATGGTCAACAACATCGAAAGATTTGATCATCCAGAGTCAACATTCTCAGCGCAGTGGTTTGAGGTACTGGAGGTAATTCTCTATATACATGGATGTTTTTATGAAGGAGGGCTAGGACAACAGGCCTGACTGAATAAAAAACTGAACAATAAAATCATCCAACTGGGGGGGGGGGGAGGGGCGGGGTTCAAAAATCAACAGAATGGCAAACAAGCGACAAGTGTACATATATAGGTAAAGACTGTTGACTTTGCTAAGGGCGAGAACTCAAAGCGGGTAAGTGATCCAATCATCCGACGGATACCCATTTAACAGTATCTGACAGTATCTTTTGCTGCGCGCTGCCTGTGATTGACATGACCGTAAACATATTCCAGGAAGTTATGAGTAGTCGGTCTTGGCATCAAAACGCAGCCTGATTTCCGCCCAGGGTTGGTATTCTTTGCAACATTCCGGTCCCCGGATAGCTCCAACGTAGTCCTCAAGCCGCGGTTGCAAACTCCAAAATAATGGTTGTAGCATATCACAGTATAGCATTGCCCGCCTGCTATGTTGAGTCTGGGCGCTCCAAATTTCCTATTGAACTGACTATGAACCCGTCTAAGCATATCGTGGCCACCATTATCATTCTTAGCACAGATCCACGGAGCTGCAGCGTTAACGGATTGGTCTACGGCTGCTTCAACGGGTGTAGCGGTTGCAGCGGTTGCTAGTAGAGCAACAAAGCCTACAAGAGACAGTTTCTGGGTAATATTAGCAAAATAACCGCGATATAATGTAATGCATTGGTTCGCAGGTGTTCTTACCATCTTGAATGATTTATATGAGTGAGGATTTGAGAAACTTGGGAAACCAGAGTTAAAGTATGATCAAACTGCACGTTTGGGTTGGGTCGTTCAAATCTAAATTATAGGAACAAATTAGTTAATATGATCAAGTAAAAAATAATGCGGAGTAGAGAGAAGGGATATTACCTTAATCCCTAGCTATTGCCTTGAGAGAGAGAAAGAAAAAAAATATACCAAAAGTGAAGGGAATTACCCCAGATTTATACTCTCGAGCTCCTCGCATTTCTTCTATCCCCAGCATATATTTGACAGAGTTAATGCCCGAAACTAAAAATTGGTATATTGCGCATCAGAATATTAACCCGGGTTGCATATACAGCCAAGTAGATAGACTACTTGAATGTACGGAGTACTGTACATGGTATATATGTAGGTAAGACCGGCGGTCATTGAGCTATAGGGGATACTCACTAGCCATAGTCTTCTTAACCTTGAGGAGGCTTGAGTAATATATCATAACAATCAGCTTGCAGTCAGACGATGGCCCAGAGTTCAACCTGGCATCATATTGCGCGAATTGTGAACGATCACACCCAAGGATGCTCCTGGGATGCTCCTGACATCTAATCGAACTGGGGTGAACTCCATCAAAGTTTTGGGAGGAGGAACAAGGGACAGGGGTTCTGGAATGAAGCTCAAGAATCTTTAGTCTTCTGCTTCAGTGGCTGCAGAAGCTCTGTCTCCGTTCAGTGTTAGGATATAGAAGTTGATTAAGATGATGTCTTTCTCGTATCTTGTTTTTGCTGTGCTCTCAATTCTGCATCTGTAACTGCTTCCAGCAGCTAGAAATGACTCCCAGGTATGTAAAAAGGCTATCTCAAAGCCACCCTCCATATTTCAATCATCCGATAGAGGGGAGGAATGAGACGGCCAGGTATTATTAGATATTATTGAGAGTTTCGAATGTATCTCAGGGGATGTGTGGGGAACCCGGGGGAATCCAGCAGACATTCCCCAATATTAAATGTTGGCTTTCGGCTTGAGTGGAGATATTGAGGTACGATTTTGCGGGCGTTTTCTGACTCTCAAAGTTGCCTTTCGCGTCCAAATGAGGAGATAGCCTTCAGCTCCGCTAGTTTCATGGTCCGCTCCACCCGCTTGTCCACGGCTATATAGCTGTGACTCTAGTAAATAGAGATTGTACTGCGTAGGCTCCATCAAATCCGTATTTCTTAGGTATATAATTTAAAGTTAAGCTGAAAGATGGCGAACCTCCTGTAAGCGAGTTAGTCATTAACTTTGTTTATCCGACATTCATCGAGAGTAGTGCCTCACCAACATCCTCAGTCAGGTTTTTCGGGTTTCTATATGTATAAGGCATAGCCTCGGGGAGGGCTTGCTCACTACTCCGTAGAATAAGTCTATATTTCATACCAAGGCTCTTGTTGCAGACGTGCTGGAATGTGGGATCATCTTTTAAATGGATCTTTGTTTTGGCCTCACTTGGGTTTAGTCCTGAATAGTATTTAGTAGTACTTTTCCCAACTATTTATATCAACCACCAAAAGCACAATCACACCCAAGAATCAAGGCCTTTCCTTAGCACTCTTCTTGTCTGAAGTACTATGCTTTAAATTTACTGAGCACAATTTGCCCTGCTTTCGTTTAACTAAATAGTACAGTACATATGAAGAATTACCTTCCCCATCATGTTGAAGTCTTTCCGAACTTCCCAACTCACCATCGCTTTTTAGATTAAAAAAAAAAAAACAAATAAAAATAAACAAAAAGACAACAACTCGAACAGTGGGTCAAAAAGGCAGCCCAGGAGGCTCCTGTTGACATGGGGAATTTGTTATCGAAGTTCTTGAGAATAAAAGCTGAGGACGAACTACGCGTCCCGCGAAAAGAGCAGTCAACACCGCAAATGGTCAGCCTGTCCGTTAAAACAGTCTTTGCCCTTCTCCAAATTCTAGAGGATTATATTGTCGATCATGAAACCTTGACACCCATCCAACGCATCTGCCTTCAAGCTTACCCAAGGTTGATCAACTACGGTGAAGGATTTGATGATATCATTGAGGCCAACGGTGCTCATGGCAATGCGATCCCGGCCGAAATTGATAAGCAGATGCAAGATTTATTCGGCAAAATGTATCACGAAGAACTATCCCTCCGCGAAATCCTCGAACTGATGCGGCGATACAAAACATCACGCGACCCCGCTGAGCAGGATTTATTTACTTGCATGATCCATGGACTTGTGGATGAATACAACTGTTATCACACATATCCACTTGAAGCATTAACCAAAACGGCTGTAATGTTCGGTGGCATTATAAACTTTAAGCTGATATCCGGTATCCCACTTAAAGTTGGCCTCGGAATGATACTAGATGCGGTGCGGGGCCACGAACCCCATCAACCGATGTACAAGTTTGGCGTTGAGGCCATAGAACAATTAATTAGCCGTCTTCCTGAATGGGCTGGATTTTGCAACCTGCTTCTTCAAATCCCCTCGCTTCAAGGAACGCCTATTTACCGCAAAGCCGAAGAAGTGCTTCGAGATCAGGGCCACCGCCCAATTAATGAAAGCGATGGAGCTGAATTAAATGGTCTCTCCGACGGGATAGCTATGACTAACGGCAATATCGATGAACTCTTGGCTACTGATACTGCTCATCGCAAATTTTCTTCCCTCCACGTAGATCCTCCGCTTCGCCCAGAGATATACCGTGACCCGGACGAAGAAGCTCATGACAAAATCCTCTTCATTCTAAATAATGTTTCCGAGCAAAATATCGAGGGCAAGCTAAGAGATCTAAAAGATGTTTTGCAAGAAGAACATCACCAATGGTTCGCCTCATATCTTGTTGAAGAACGAGCAAAATTGCAACCAAATTTCCAGCAGCTTTACCTTGAACTTTTAGAGCTTATTGGCGATAAAACTCTTTGGATAGAAGTTCTTAGAGAGACATATGTTAGCGCCATACGGTTGCTAAACGCAGAATCCACCTTGAACTCAGCGACGGAACGCACATATTTGAAAAATTTAGGCGGATGGCTTGGCTCTCTGACTATTGCCAAAGATAAACCGATAAAACACAGAAACATCTACTTCAAGGACCTCCTTATCGAAGCATTTGATAGCCAACGCCTCATGGTTGTCATACCTTTCACCTGCAAGGTGTTGGTGCAAGCTATGAAATCTACGGTTTTCAAACCACCAAACCCATGGTTAATGGATATCCTTGCCCTATTGATGGAGATATACCATTTCGCAGAATTGAAAATGATACTCAAATTCGAAATCGAAGTTCTCTGTGGAGATTTAGAGCTTGATTACAAGACCATTGAGCCCTCGACGTGTATTAGGGAACGCCCAGCACAATTAGAAGACGGGATCTCGTCGGCAAACATTCCGGAAGGCCTGGAAGCGTTCGAAGACATGTCGCTGAATAACATAACCCGCGCTATCCGGAATGAGAGAATACCACAAGCCTCCATAATGCCTACCCTCCCTAACCTAGATCAAATCTTGGTTTTCCCCCCTTCCGCTAGTTCGATGACAGATCCTAGCGCCCTCAGGCAAATTGTTCATAGCGCTGTGGAAAGGGCGATTGCTGAAATTATTACACCCGTTGTGGAACGTTCCATTACGATAGCATCTATATCGACAGCACAGCTTATATTGAAGGATTTCGCGATGGAACCTGATGAAGAGAAAGTCCGCCAGGCTGCAGGAACGATGGTTCGAGCACTCGCAGGTAGTTTGGCTCTGGTAACATGCAAGGAACCCCTAAAAATGAGTATGACCAATTACATTAGAGTGATTCAACAAGAATTCTCAGACCAGCCAATGCCTGAAGGCTGATCCTCATGTGTGTCAATGATAACCTGGATGCCGCATGTGGTATCGTTGAAAAGGCAGCAGAGGAAAAATCTCTCCCTGAGATCGAAAAGGTTATTGAGTCGCAACTAGAGGCTCGTCGCCGCCACCGCGCAGCACGCCCTAACGAACCATTCATCGATCCTTCCATTAGCCGTTGGGGGTTTTTCATCCCAGATCCATTTAAACAGGTTCCAGGGGGCCTCAACAAAGAACAGTTGGCTATTTATGAGAATTTTGCTCGACAATCACGAGGGACGGGACTGACTCACATCCAGAATGCATCGACTGACTCTGGGAAACAAATTCCCGACGTTCTCCAGGACTCTTTCCCTGCCATTCCTAACCTGTCTACTCCAGCCGAACAACCTGCTGTACCTCACCATGTGGCGCCAGCACAGCAGGAATCCGGCCTACAACCCCCTGCAATAACAGCCCCTCAAAGCCAAATAAATGGTTTCCTTGAAACGGCTAATCCACGCGAGAAAGTGGAAACTCTCGTTTCTCAGCTACAATTAGCGGCTCGGAATGCTTCAGAGGAACACCTCAAAGATCTTGGGCGTGATAGCAACATCCTTCAAGACTATAACCAAGTCTTCCGCACTATTCTTAGCGCCCCTAACGGTGAAGATTTGGCCAGATTGGTAGCTCTAAAGTTGTGCACTACGTTGTATTCGCGGACAGAGAGCCGCTTGGAGATTGAGCTGCTCGTCCATATCCTGGCCAAGATCTGCGAATTGTCTTCCCTTGTTGCGAGGTATACCTGGGCTGTACTTGCGACGTAGACGATGAGCACATGTTCAATGTACCGGTAACTGTCGCCCTTATTGATGCCGGGCTATTGGATCTTCAGCGTGTCGATATGATACTCACTAAACTCATCCAAGAGAAAAACGTGGCTGCCCTGGAATTACTATCCAATCTTATCGATCGCGTCCTCCTAAACGACGAGCCCTCTGCTTTGCGATCAGACTTTTCTGGCAGTCTAGACGCGATGAACAAGTGGGTTGTCGAAAACCCGGATCTCACTGTTGCCAAAGACATTATCCGGAAGCTCCGAGAATCCGGCATCCCAGAAACCGTCAATGCGCTCCTTACAGATCAGGCTCGATCAAAGCGCGATCAAATGGAATACATTTTCAGCGAATGGATTGGCGTGTATAAGTTTTCTGGCTCCAACGACAGGACATACAGTACATTCCTTAAGGATATGCACCAGAGGCAAGTCATGAACAATCAAGAAGATTCAGCCTTGTTTTTCAGACTCAGCATCGACATTTCTGTCGCTATGTTCGAACATGAATGCCAAAATCCAACCGGGAACCTCGATGAAGCGTTCTTGTACATTGACGCCCTTGCGAAGCTAGTAATCTTGCTAGTGAAATTTCAGGGTGAGAGCAACGGTGCTGTGAAAGCTAGCAAACCTGTCTATCTGAATTCTATTCTTTCACTTCTGGTGCTTGTTTTGAACCATCACCAGGTGATGCGAGGAGAGAATTTCAACCAGCGGGTATTTTTCAGGCTTTTCTCCAGCATTCTTTGCGAATATTCCATGTGTGGCCTGCAAAAGACGGATCAGCACAAAGAGATGATGTCCGTCTTTGCGGACAAATTTTTGTCCCTGCAGCCTAAGCATGCACCTGGATTTGTCTACGGATGGTTAGCCTTAATTTCGCATCGGGTCTTCATGTCCGGAATGCTTAATACGCCAGATCAGTCGGTAAGTTTTGAACATGCTCTAATATTATGCGCTCTTAACTAACCAGGGATAAATCAGGGTTGGGAATTATACTGCGAAATTATGCAAGTTTTGCTGCCGTACATTGGCGAGCAGCTAAAACCAGCTAATGTTTCATTTGTCGCCAAGGACATATACAAAGGCGTGCTTCGCATTCTACTTATTCTCCACCATGATTTTCCCGAGTTTGTGGCGGAGAATCACTACCGATTTTGCAATGTCATCCCGTCTCACTGTGCGCAACTGCGAAATCTTGTCCTGAGCGCCTACCCATCATCGTTTCAGAAGCTCCCCGACCCGTTCAGAGAAGGCTTAAAAGTTGACAGATTGGACGAAATCCGAACGGCTCCGAAAATCGCGGGGGATGTGGCCGCCCCTCTTCAACGTGCGAATTTGATCGGTACAGTCGACAATGCCATCCGGACTGCTGTTCCTGATAGTGCGATTCAACAAATATGTGATGCTTTATCAAACCCGATTGTCAAAGAAACTGGACTTTTTTTCAGTCCGATCAACGTGGATGTTGTTCTGATGAATTCGATCGTCTTGTATGTTGGACAAAATGCTGTTTCGTCGACGGGCCATAAGGGCAACACGCCCGTAACGTTCAGCAATTCTCCACATACGGCTCTATTGGAGAAGCTTTCCATGGTTCTGCAACCAGAGGCTAGGTACTACTTCCTCAGCGCTATCGCCAACCAGCTGCGATACCCCAACAGCCATACACATTACTTCAGCTACATCATTCTCCACCTCTTTGGGTCCGAACAGCCAGATCAACAAGAATCAGATATTCGCGAGCAAATTATTCGTGTGCTCCTCGAGCGACTGATAGTTCATCGGCCACATCCTTGGGGCTTAATCATCACCCTCCAGGAGCTGCTTCAAAACGGCAGTTATACCTTCTTCCGCTTGCCATTTATTCAGGCGGCACCTGAGGTAAGAATTCGCTATATTTATTAAATATATCTGCCTGTATTTCATCATGCGATTTTTATGGTTGCGATCGCTAATAAGACATTGTCCTAGATCAATAATCTTTTCAATGCACTGCTTCAGCACATCCAGCAGCAAAGCCCAAGGGCCTTGACGTAAAGGGTGACATCAATTACGCTACATAATCCCATCTCCTCACAAAACTTATTCCTTACACTTGCTTACTCCTCCCTCGTCGTGGAGTTGAATGTGACTTTGGAAGTACGCCATGACTATAATGTCAACTTTTTTCTTCTCAAGCCTCTACGTAGTTCAAAAGCTGCTATTTTCTTTCATTCCTCTGTGGGTGCAGGTTGCAGGATTTCTGGGTTATTTTTTTCTTGTCTGCTTATTGTTTTTTGTCTGCGAAGTTTGACTTTTTTTCTTTTTTTTCTACACTATTTTGCTTCTGGTTTTGTTTTGGGAGGATATGCATCTTTCCTAAGTATGCGTACTGACCATTATTGCCTGAAATGATTGCTGAAACATTTTATTTCAATAATTTTTCTTCTCTTCTATTTATATGCGACGTTTCACTTTATGATTTAACTCACTATTATTTAAATTCACCTTGGCGCGGAGGAGGACATGGAAAATACGGATTCACTACATTCCCGTGAGATATGAAGAGTAGAAATGAGTAGAAGGGAATTTTGTCGCTCTCGCCTACGAAGCTGTATTATAAAATAATTTCATCAATGAAAGATATCTAACATCTTATATGCTGCATGACTCGGTAAATTTAAATGAACAACAAATGCAAACATACCTGGCAGCTGCTATTTAGATCCTCAAGCAAGGAGGAACCAGGTTTTGTTGAGGTCGAGTCACATGCGAGCCCAATAGATAAACATAAACAACTTGACCATACGAGAACGGAACCTCTCACAACCGTCAATTGAACCAGGATGGACGACGACACAGTGCCCAGCCAGCCCTTTTACCTAAGAGGATTGGTATGTATCACGCATACTCCTCCTAATATTGAGATTCCACCTCCTGCCCTCTTTGTCATTTCGTCTCTTGTTAAGGAAGGGTAGCTTACAGCTCCAGGCCCCGTTTACAGAAATCACCAATGCCATTATCTCCAAACCTGCACGGCGAGTTTATATCAACTCCGTCCTTCTCGCGCTTACTTCCTTCTCACTTTGCTGCATCTCCGTTGTCGCATATTGGATCTTCTACTACAACTATGTGCCCCAAATCGGGCTGGAGCGGCCCGTTCATCTACAATTCGGGTACGCCAGGATCTCCAATCCAATAGTTGGATTTGAACGTAGGAGCTAGAACTGTGAAACTGAAGCAAACAAAACTAGTGACGGGCACCCGTATGGTACCACGATATTGGGCATGGAATTGATCTCTGGCCAGCCATATGATGTCAGCGTGGCTCTATACCTCCCCCGCACTCCTTCCAACCTCGCCGCCGGCAATTTCATGCTTGATTTAGCCTTATTTTCTGCTGCAGACACAAACACAAACACATCGACTGAGGCACGTTTGATTGCGCGGTCGCGGAGGCCTGCTATTTTGACATATGCATCTCCCATCGTGGATACGGCCAGGCGAGTGTCTAAAATGCCGCTTTACGTGCTTGGATGGCAGCGGGAGGCCGAGGGTGTGAAGGTTAGCATGATGGAGCAGTTAGAATTTGAGAGTAAAAAACGGGCCATGCCGAGGATGTTGAGGTTGGAAATTCAGAGTGAGGGTAGGATCCAGGTTTATAATGCTGTTGTACGGTTTGACGCGAGATTTAGCGGCCTACGGTATGGATTTCTTGCGTCTTTCCATGAAGAGGAGTAGCTTGGCCTAACCGCTATTTGATTACAGATGGATTATGTATAACTGGAGAGCTCTGTCGTTCTTGACATTCAGCTCGACCTTCTGGGTCATGTCAATGATATGTACATCTTCAGTATGGATAGCTCTGGCGATTCATGTTGAACCAACATCGGCAAAGAATCCGAATATGAGGCCAAAATCGGAAGATGAAGATGAAGATGAAGATGGAGACCCCGGCAACGACATATCCGTAAAAGAGGAAGAGGGAAGCGATGAGGAAGATAATTCTTCAAAGCTTAGTCTACGGCGCCAAAGGCGAATGAGCAGCGAAGCAGAGCAGATTAAACAGGAAGAAGACATTGAAGAATCTACGATGATTCAGCCGTTGGCTGGAGAAGGTCAGCCGGAAGTTGAAACAAATACGTATCCAGCTAGCACGAGCAGTTCGTCGCAAGCAACTGCCAGGGGTACATTGGCGTCAGGCTTCAGACGCGCAGAAGTCATGTAAGATTTGAATATGATGAGGACGAAGCCTAAGATACCGTTTTGTCATGTCCTTGGTAGACGGGTACTTTAATTATTCTGATTGTGCAAATAATAATCCCCCTAACTCATGCCTCGCACAACATAACAAAAGTATTAGTGACAATACAGGTCCTAGTAACCTAGGTAAAGCAAAACCTAATCCATTTTCTTAGTAGGTGAGTTATTTGATGTAAATTACAACCTTATGTTCCAGTATTGAAGTTTGTTGCTGAAGCCGTGGATGGTGGGGTTGGTGAGATAAATAAGTATTCCCCCCCCACACACCCTTCCTCCTGTGGCGGCAAGGTATGCGGATATTCACACGAACACAACAGCTCTACTGCCAATCAATTTTAGCTTGGTGAAAGGATTTGTGAAAGAGGACCGCTGTTTCTTGAGACATAGCAGGGTGTTTATCAAGGGTTTTTATCAGGTCGTTTAGTCAATAAATATTTAAACTATAATATTTAAACACCCCCGCACTTCCACGCGCCGTGCTAAGTAGCCGCGAAAAACGAAGATATTCATAGAAGTACGCATCAGAACCTCAGCTACCTCAATACAATATCAGTGTGCATTGACAATGCATATACTCGTAAGTCTACTTATGCTTCTTCAAATGGCATTCCCACCCTCCTAAAATTCCCCAGACTGAAGCGGAACTGGTGCCTCCGTGATCTCCTCATTTACTAACTCTTCCTATAGGTTGTCAACGATGACGGGCCTCCCTCAAACCAGTCGTCGCCATATGTACATTCCCTAGTTCACACGCTTGAGTCTGCTGGCCACGTCGTCTCTGTTGTCCTGCCGCACAGGCAACGGTCATGGATCGGTAAAGCCCACCTGGTCGGAGCTACCGTGAAACCCACTTACTTTCGCCCGGGCACTCTCCACAAAGACGACGGGACAATCCACCACCTTCCCCGAGGTGCTGACGGAGAAAATGGTAGCGAGGAGCCAGGAGGTAATGAGTGGATTCTTATTGACTCTACACCCGCCAGCTGCGTACAGATCGGACTATTTCACTATTTCAAAGACCGCGGTCCCATTGACCTTGTCATCTCTGGGCCCAACTACGGTAGAAACTCAACTGCTGTCTTTGCACTGTCGAGTGGCACAATTGGTGGTGCGTTGGAGGCTGCTGTTTGCGGATACAAGGCCATCGCGCTCTCGTACGCCTTCAGCTCACGGGACCATGACCCCATCGTTATTGCGGAAGCGTCGCGACACTCAGTTCGCTTAATTGGGTATTTGTACAAGAACTGGGAAGAGGATGTCGATTTTTATAGTATAAATGTGCCCCTCGAGCTCGGGGTTAGCGACAGCAAGATCCTCTACACAAATGTGTTGGATAATCGTTGGACGTCCGGGAGCTGTTTTGAGGTCATAGATGCTGCGGAAAGTGGAGAGGGTCCGGATTTGCAGGAGCAGAGGCTTCGGCAGGCTGGGGAGGTCGATGCCGTTATTGGGAAAGGGAAAAGAACGGGAACGGGAACGGGAACGGGAACGGGAACAACGACATCAGGGCATCGGCATATGCATTTCAAGTGGGCGCCAAAGTTTTCGGATGTTTATAAAAGCGTGGAGCTTAGTCCACCGGGCAATGATGGGTGGGCTGTTAAGGAGGGAATCACAAGGTAACCTCATTTCCCCTCCATCCACGCGAGGACTGCTTTATCCCACCTTTTCAGTGGAGAGTATCATATCTACTTTGCCGTAATTAATACTAATTCGTTCACAGTGTTACCCGGCTGAAAGCAAATTTTATGCATTCACCAGGTGTTCCAGGGGAAATACAGTTGTGAGTGTTAGATCCAATGCGATGGCGTTTGATGAGTTTATGCTAGCCGATTAAAATAAATACCTCATCGCAGTGTATATATAAATATATATATGCCGCTGGATCGATCGTTGCTTTTATTTTCTCTTTCCCTCTGGTTCCAAAAACAACCCCGCCGCCGTTTTTCTTTTGTTCGTAGAGGTGCATTCTAACTATCCCTACCTCTCGATTTCCCCACAGACCGGTTAAAAAACCCATTTTCTACGCTCTAGTCGAATGCCAGGACTCATATGTGCAGCCCCTCGTAACCCAGGCCCTACGGGCGAGGCTGGATGGAACCGCTTACGAATTAGTATTTTCGCTCTGCGAGCTTCCCGACCCTTCATCCCCTCTATTACAATACAGAGTCTACGAGCAATGCGACTTTGAGCATGTCTTATCCCATCCTACAACATCGGTGGTAAACGCTTATGTGATTCGCAAAGCGCTCATTCGGAAACACTACCTATCAAACACGGTGGCGAACTGGGTGGCAAAACATCCCGCCAGCATTTTAAAAACACACTTCAAACCAGCAGTCGATTTTGAGCTGGATTACGCGGAGTTTCTTGACGAGGCGCTGGTCGAGGCATATGAGTTGCAGGAAAGCTTCGAGGCCAACGAGGAGAAGGGTGAGGCTGACAAGGAGTGGTGGATTCTAAAACCCGGGATGAGCGATAGGGGGCAGGGGATTCGCTTGTTTAATAGCGAATCATCCCTGCGGGAGATATTTGAGGAGTGGGAAGAAGACCAATCCGATTCTGAGGGTGGTGGAGATAGTGAAGACGGGGACAATGGCGCCAATACCCATGAACAATTGGACGATGATGTTAATTGTGAGGATAAAAATGGAATCATCACCTCACAGCTCCGCCATTTCATCGCGCAACCATACATCCACCCTCCTCTCCTACTACCATCAGAGTCGAATCGGAAATTCCACGTCCGCACCTACGTGCTAGCTGTTGGCTCGCTACAGGTTTACGTCTACAGGGAAATGCTCGCCTTATTCGCCGAAAAGCCTTACCTGCCTCCCTGGCACAGTAGCGGTGCCAGCGTCGACGACCTCACTCGTCACCTGACAAATACGTGTCTGCAAACCAGTAGCGACGGCTCCACCAAACGGAACGCCGTCCGAAGTTTCTGGGCCCTCGATGATACCGCCCTGCCCTCCTTATCTTCCTCCTCTTCCTCAACGATAGGAAATTCCGGCTCTAGCACTACATGGAAAGAAAACGTATATGAGCAGATATGCGCCGTGACAGGTGAAATCTTCGAAGCCGCGGCACGGGGGATGCTGGTGCATTTCCAAACGCTGCCGAATGCTTTTGAAGTGTTCGGCGTTGATTTCTTAGTCGACAGTAGTGGCAAGGCGTGGCTATTGGAACTAAATGCGTTCCCGGACTTCCGCCAGACGGGTGATGAGCTAAAGGGGAATGTCGTTGGCAAGCTGTTTGAAGCGGTGATGGAGGTTGCTGTCAAGCCATTTTTCGGGATTGAGGAGGACATTGAACGGGCAAGGGCGCGGGGTGAGCAATTGGGGTTGCGATTGGTTAGAGATTTGAATATGGGGGTGAAAAGGTGAATGTACGCTACGAGACTGCTGGGTGGTGGTGTTTTCTGCCACCTGCAACCCAGTGATTGATGAACACCCCTCGTTAGCTTGACAATTCTTGCCTCATGTTGATAAGATGGGCAAATGGGAAACTGAATCAATTGGTGATCTCCAGAGCTGCCCCTTCATGTCAAAACCATTGGAGGTACGTTGGGTGCGTTTGCAGGAAGGGGATTATTTAATATCCTATTTTTTCCTTTCCCTCTCCTTTGGTGATCACGTAAAGGTATTATACAGCGACAAATGCTGGGTGACCTAAAATATCTTAGCCGCGTCATTTTTGCTAAGAGCAGAGTGTGATAATAACTCTTTTGAATATACCTTGGTTGGAGTTATGGCTATTCCCGTTTATTCCCTTTTCTTCTTTTTTTTTCCGTTTGTGATATAGCTGTGTCAGGAGACTGCCAATGAGTTGCGGGCGTTGAGAAAAGGCAAATACACAGACAACTACAGACTACAATCAATGAAGCTACTAACTTTATCGAGACGAGATAACAAAACGTTCTGGCCTTTCTTTCTTTACTTTTTTCTTTCTTTCTTGGGATGTACAAATTATATATGAATCAAGGTTTGACAGTGCTCTTATACTTAGATTTTGACCTGGATATATTCCGGCCCACCCCCCACCCCCCACCAATTATCCCTTTCTTTGTTCTTTCCGATTTCGAGAACACAAGCAACGTAACGACAACTACCGATAATAAACTCCGTGTGAAGGAGTAGATGCGGTGGTCGTAGCACAATGATGAATCTTTTTATTCAACAGAGCTGCATTGCAGCGGTAACTACGATAGGCAATATAAACCGAAAATATCAATATGTCGTAGCTATTGCTATTTGTGACATTTTTTTTTTCTTTTAGTAGTAGTAGTAGTAGTAGTAGTTCTCCTGTACGGAGTAGAGGGTGGTCCAACATGGGCTGGTTTGTCGTACCGTCTCGGGTCCTTGCGAGGGAAACAACCCCTCTCTCATACAAGCACGCGCGTGTTCACCGTTTCTTTTCATCAGGACAAAAAAGAGCCACTAGGTATCTTACATGTTGAGAGATAGGAATTTTATAGCGTTGCATTCAGCAAGAATTCAGCCCCATGATATCCAGCAATAGTACGGAGTATATATTTTTGTTTAGGACAGAGACTGACAGGTGGGCATGGGTTGCAGTCTTCGGTTTGCTAGTCTAAATAAGTTTTTGGGGGGATCACCATCGACCCTTGCGAAATTACTCCATATGTTTAATTCTCCTGAACTAGGTGCATGTACTATTGATTTCTAGTTCTGCAACGGGGAGCAAAGCTTTACGCAGCGGACTGTTCTTTTGTTCTCAGCACTACTCCGTACTATTTACACATATTATTAGGACACTGTACGGGGTACTCCATGAGAAAGTGGAGGACATGTGATTGCCTGGGCAACAGGTTGGCCCCGGACTTGCATTTGTACGGCATGGAAGGCTCAAGGGATAACATGGGCATCACGGCAGAGAGTTTTTTCATTCCGTTCATTGGG
>LGUA01000336.1:0-19935 GCA_001660665.1 Emergomyces africanus
TTCAGCCTCACGTTCCCTATTTTTTTGTTGCTCAACAGCGCTCTCAAATAAAGAAAAGGAAGCAAAAATTGTTGGAAGCCAGCTTTTGAATTGAAGAAGAAAAAAATTCTGATGATATTGTGTTGTTTTCGCTTCCCCGTCAAATTTCTCTTCTTTCGAAACCAACCGCCCCCTTAAATGCCTTCCCTTTCCATATTCGCGAGGCTTGCGTCAATGGGCCTTTATTGACAAAAAGGACAACAGAGTACGGAGTAGAGTGGTCAAGAAGACGCGCTCATTAGAAACATACAAAAGTTCCCCTGCCATCCGCCCCCCTTCTCATTTGTTTTCATGTCTACCGTCTTGTGTTTCGATTTTCTCTTATTTTCTTTCTTACTAGTTCTTTTAAAATATCTTGTTCTCGCTTTTTCGATCTTTTTGCTTTTAATTATTATTTTTGAAAAGAGGGCTTCAAGATGCATGGATTGTTAATGTTAAGTTTGTTTCACTTTGTTTTCTCACAGGTTTATCATTTTTTGCCCTTTTAAGAACTTGCTCAGGCTTTTAAAAATAAACTCACAAGGTTCTCGTTTTATATTATTCATTTAAAAAGAGGGATTATTTTCTATATGGTTTTGTTTTACTGTGTTTACTAGCCTTTCAGAAACAATACAAGAACAATTGTGCTCTAAACACCTTCTCAGTGGAAAACTGGCTGGTTGATGAAGTCCATTTGTGTACTAGCGCAGGATTCTCAGGGTTCTCGGGAAATCTTTCCGATTCGGGCCTCACTAAAGCCTGAGGTTTTATGCATATACTTGTTCCAGTTAATCCGTGATGCTTCAAAACTTCCAGAAGGAATTAACTCTCCAGCTTTCATCCTATTACACCTCCACCCGGTCTTGCACATATCCCACCGGATAGCCTCAGCTGTATTCAGACAATATGGAGGCAGCATCGCGGCGGGTATTATCCAGCGGCGCTCGGTTGCGTTCGCCAAACCAATTCATACTATCGAGAGCATCTTCCCGTTCCTTCATTCCCGCCGCAACGGGTCTCAACTCCCCACGCTCCCTCGATTCATCCCCCCCCTCCCCCTCCAACGGGCCTCGCGCATTAAAATACACCCACCAGACTCGACACTTCTCAAGTTCTCCCCGCCCTCTTGCGGGTGAAAACTCTTTTGGCTTCCCTTCCAACTCCCAACAAGGGCCAACGTCCTACTTCTCCCACAGACAATCATTGCCCATGAACACGGTGATCAGGTTCGTACCACAGCAGACAGCGTGGATTGTGGAGCGCATGGGAAAGTTTAATCGGATTCTGGAGCCCGGGTTGGCGATTCTGGTACCGTTTTTGGACCGTATTGCCTACGTTAAGAGCTTGAAAGAGGCCGCGATTGAGATTCCAAGCCAGAATGCGATTACGGCGGATAACGTTACTTTGGAGCTCGATGGTGTCTTGTATACGAGAGTGTTTGATGCGTATAAGGCTAGGTGCGTGTTTTGTTTTTCTAACCTCACACCCTCTCCCCTTCCCTCGCCGGCAGAGGTGGAAATTACTGACTTTTTAATATCTTTGTAGTTACGGAGTCGAAGATGCGGAATACGCAATCTCCCAACTTGCACAGACTACAATGCGGTCGGAAATTGGTCAACTTACACTAGACCATGTACTAAAGGAGCGCGCGACACTTAACACGAATATTACACAGGCGATAAATGAGGCCGCACAGGATTGGGGGGTTGTCTGTCTTCGATATGAAATCAGAGATATCCATGCCCCCGAGGGAGTTGTTGCTGCCATGCACCGTCAGGTCACCGCGGAGAGATCCAAGAGAGCTGAAATCCTGGAGTCTGAGGGACAGAGGCAGAGTGCCATAAACATTGCGGAGGGCCGCAAGCAGTCCGTCATCCTTGCCTCCGAGGCGCTTAGAAGCGAGCAAGTTAACTTGGCAACCGGTGAGGCGGAGGCGATCATGCTCAAGGCAGCTGCAACGGCCAAGGGGATCGATTCCGTGGCCAAAGCCATTCGGGACGGCCAGGAGAATGCCCAAGGTGCCGTCAGCTTGAGCGTTGCGGAGAAATATGTCGAGGCCTTCTCGAAGCTGGCGCGCGAGGGTACAGCTGTTGTTGTTCCTGGGAATGTTGGGGATATCAGCGGTATGATTGCTAGTGCCATGGCTGTCTATGGGAAGGTGAACGAGGGGCAAGTTAAGAGTATGGCTGCGAAGGCGATAGGGACTCAACAACAGAGTGGAGAAGGGGAGGAAGTATCTGGGAGGAGGACGAGGGCCGGAGAGCTGACTCAGAGTCAATTTGGAGACGCTGCTAATGCTGCTGCTGCTGAGCCGAAGGGAGATGTTGCGGATAGTGTACTAGAGGGATTCGAGCAGAGCAGTCGGCGGAGAAAGTCGTGATTTCGAATTAAATCCATATTCCCATCCATGTGAATTGTTGACAATGACAATGGACCAATCAAAACCCCGTCTCCCACCTACTTCTCAGCTTTCATTGTCGAATGCATTTCTGCTAATTTCACTGTAATCCTAGTCTCTCTCTCTCTCTCTCACCTCCTCCCTTTTATTTACTTTTTTTTTTATTATTTCATCGTCCCATTTCGAGTTATTTCAGCCATTTTATTCCTCCGTGTTTAACTAAATTCTCCAATTTCATCGAGTTCTTTTTCTAATTTTTTTTTTTCTTGGTTCTGAAAAGAAAAATCAGCAAAGGGTTTGATCTACCAGCATTTTGAAGGAGTCAGTCAGCTTAATTCTTTAGCAAAAAGGAAAAGGAAAAGTAAAAATCAAAAACTCTGCTATTTTTATATTTTACTTCCACTTTGTATATGTCTGTTGTGGTTGGGTAAGTTAGCTTCTTCAAGTTCTTTTAACAGCGCATGACGGCCAGCAGAACAAAGGAAGGGTCACTGTAAGGGGTATTCTACTATGTAAATATAAAAACAAAAAAGAAAGAGAAAAAAGAAAAAGAGAAGAGATATTATTAATCTGATTAAATTTTTTAAATCTATAAATGTACGGACCTATTTGGCAGCTAAATAGATCAGCACATCTATGCATAGTAAATACGCAGTACATCTAATCCCCATATTTCCTCTCTGCCCAGACCGACGGAACACGCGAAACAAAGCTTGGAAGCAATCCTCAACGCCAACACCACCACCTGATATACAACTTCTAACTTCTACAAGCACCACCACAACCCCTGCGGCTACGTTACCAGCAAAGGTGGTGGTGGGACGAACAATCTTGATTTTTCCATTGTGCTCTGTTCCCTTCGTCTCCTCCGCCCAGTTATCGTATCCGTTAGCTATATTGATACCTACTATTCGATACGGGCCGCAACCCTAGCTCCTTCACACATTTTTTAACCTGCCCTACACATTTGCTGCCGTTGCTCTGCCTCCTCGATTCTTTTCCCGCAAAGCGACGCCCTCTTTTGCTCCACATTGCCATTAGAGCTCTGCGATGCTCGATTCATCCGCGCGCTATTGTCGTCTCTTACCATATTCCCCCGCACTCGCACTCCCATCTGCGCAAGCCCAACAACGAGGAACCACGCAAATCGCAAACTCACCTTCAGGAGCAGGTCAAAGCGCTGGCGCGAGGTGAATAGTAATATACAAAGCGAAAGCCGGCGGGGAAACAGGGAACACGAAAGGCGGAAAGCCTATAAAGAGAGAAGAGCGGAATCGGAGAGTGGGAATCGTGAGAGTGTTGAGGGAACAAAACAAAGGGGAAAATGCATATTATCAAGCCCGTCTGGCTGACGCATGGTGGTATGTGTCCTTTTTTTTTAATTCATTACCTATTCTTTCCCACGTTGGTAGGGTCGAATGGTTCTTAAGTTGCTGACCTTATGGCTACTCCTCTTCACAGGTGAACGAAAAGATTTCGAGGTCTACAGCTGCGATGTTTCGCCAGATGGGAAAAGGCTCGTTACAGCTGCTGGAGGTGAGCGTCCCCTTAATACTGTATACAACTTCCTTCCCCATCTCTCCGCCCCGCATATCCCGCGGACCATGTTCTACCTTGCGCGAATGGGGCTGCTTACGGGGAAGTTCCAACTCTGGAAAATGTTTGGAAGTCATCTCTAACTTGGAGACGGTATAGATGGCCACGTTCGCATCTGGTCAACTGAGGCGATTTACAATGCTGCTGACCCAGCTTATGAGGACAAGCCGCGCCAGCTGGCGTCCATGAGCAACCATTCGGGCACCATCCATGCCGTGCGATTTTCGCCAAATGGTAGATATGTCGCTTCCGGCGCGGATGATAAGATTGTTTGTATATATGTGCTGGAATCGAATCCACCATCGCATGCGTCAACGTTTGGTAAGATACCTATATCCACCATTTTATATTTGATAATTACTGTGTCTGCACACCACACCTGCGTTTTAGTACTTCCCATCTTATATCTATATATTTAAAGGCTTCGATGTTAACTTTTTCCTTGCTAGGCACGAATGAACCACCTCCGGTTGAGAACTGGCGAACCATACGCAGATTGATCGGCCACGATAACGATGTCCAGGATCTTGGCTGGTCGTACGATTCTTCTATTCTTGTGTCCGTTGGCTTAGACTCGAAGGTTGTAGTTTGGTCAGGCCATACCTTCGAGAAGTTGAAGACCATTTCAAATCACCAGAGTCACGTCAAGGGCATTACATTTGATCCAGCGAACAAGTACTTTGCTACGGCGGGTGATGATAGAACTGTGCGAATCTTCCGCTTTACCCCCCCAGCTCCGAATTCAACTGCGCACGACCAGATGAATAACTTTGTTCTCGAGCAAACCATATCTGCGCCGTTTGTCAACTCACCTCTTACGACTTATTTTCGGAGATGTTCTTGGTCACCAGATGGCAACCATATTGCTGCTGCCAACGCTGTTAATGGCCCTGTCAGCTCTGTCGCGATCGTTAACCGTGGGTCTTGGGATGGGGATATTAATTTAATCGGCCATGAGGGCCCGGTTGAAGTTTGCGCCTTCTCGCCTAGGTTATACGACTCACAACCTGCAAATAAGGCTGCCGTTGATAAACAGGGACACCCGATTCATACTTTGGTGACTGTCATAGCGTGCGCTGGTGCTGATAAATCCCTTAGCGTGTGGATCACAAGCAACCCACGACCAGTCGTAGTCACGCAGGATCTAGCCGGCAAAGCCATATCGGACCTATCTTGGTCGCCGGATGGCAGATGCTTATTTGCGACTGCTCTGGACGGTACAATTCTTTGCGTCCGATTTGAAGACAATGAATTGGGTAGACCTATGCCCCTCGAAGAGAACGAAAAGTCGCTTACGAAGTTTGGCACTAACAGAAGGGGTGCTGGTATCGTCGAGTCTACTGACAGCTTGCTCCTGGAGGAAAAGAGCAAGGCTGGTGAGATTAAGGGCGTTGAAGGCCGCATGGGCGCTCTGATGGGTGATGGGCATGCTTCTACTGACCAGGGTGTCAATGGGACGTCTGTCAATCTACCTTCAAATGGGACGACTCCTGCTGGAGCTTCTACACCTATAGGTGGCGTTGCTGTTGCGGCCCAAAAGGGTCAACCTAATGGTCCTATGAACGGGACAAGTGGGGAGCAAGATAAGCGGGATCCATATGCGGCCAAGCTTGAGAGGCTCAAGCAACGACCTACTTATACCAAGGATGGGAAAAAGCGCATTCAGCCTCTTCTTGTCTCAGGCGCAGGAGGGGCGGAGTCGTCGCTTCCCCAATCACGATTAGTAGCTGCGGCGATGAACACTAGCAGCAGGCCTGAGGGCCCGGACTCAATCCTAGATCTCTCCAAGCCATTTGACGGTCTGCCGAAAGGGGGTCTAGCGGCACTGTTATTCGGGAATAAACGCAAATTTGCACAGATTGAAGGGGCGGATGAAGAGGGCTCTGTTGAAAAGAGAGTTGCAGCGGCCTCGGAAAATGGAGCTATACCGATTCTGACTAATTCGCTTGAAGGTCTGCGGCCCGCTCAGCCTGGAGATGCCCAAGGAGGCCCTCAGCCAACTCCAGACTTTATCAGACCCGCTGTGATTAATCCTTGTATGGCGGTCAGCCAGTTACGACTAGCTGTGCCAAAGATCAGAAGCCATATTTTGCAGGCGATAGATTCGTCAGGAAACCCTACGGCTACAGCAGATGCAACGACGGGAGCGGCAAACTCAGGAGCCCCACCAAGGCCCAAGGCAGATGTTATTTTCGAAGCTCGTAACCCGCCTGCCTCTTCTGGTCGACATATTGATCGAGAACCTGTGAGAATTACACTTACGCGCGGCGACCAACCACTGTGGCAGGATTTCATTCCAAAAACAGTTCTGCTCGTCACAGGCAACCACAAGCTGTGGGCTGCAGCATCGGAGGATGGCTCTGTGTATATCTGGACGCCGGGGGGGCGCCGACTCCTCAATGCTCTTGTCTTGGAGGCTCAACCTGTGATTCTGGAATGCAACAGTTCATGGGTGCTCTGTATAAGCGCCGTGGGAATGTGCTATGTATGGAACGTGAGGACGCTCTCCTCTCCTCACCCTCCCGTATCCCTCGCTCCGATCCTGGATGCAGCAGTGCACACCCTAGCCCCCAATGCTACCGCGGCACCCTCGATTAACGCTGCGCGATTAAACTCCGAGGGCCGCATAATCGTCACACTCTCCAACGGAGATGGATATAGCTACTCCCCCTCGCTATATACCTGGCAAAGGATGTCTGAGGCTGGTGGGCCGTTGGAAGCCAGTACTGGAACACCAAAGACTCCTCCGTCGGGAACCTGCAATCTATCACCGCCTCCTCTTCGTCATCTGCTGCTCTTGTTTCAGGTAACCGGCAGGATGGCGAAGCGCGAACAGCGCCGGTGTCAGCAGGCATCATCCCTTTCCTGGAACGTAACACCACAGATGAGACACTCGTACGAGGTCGTGGGTTCTTCCTGCAACGTTTGATCAAGGTACTTCTCTCCCGCGAGGGATTCGAGGGCTTTGAGGCAGGCGTCTCCGTAGCCCATCTAGAAAACCGAGTCGCCGCCGCACTCGCCCTTGGCGCTAAGGAGGAGTTCCGCCTTTATCTGTCCATGTATGCTAAGCGGCTTGGGGCTGAGGGCGCGAAAATGAAGGCGGAAGAGTTGCTGGAAGGTCTTCTTGGGGGTATTTTTGAGGACGAAGGGGATGAGGTTGAGGAGGATAGTGTCTATTCTAATGGTATTACGAGGAGGTTGGAGGGAGGAGCGGTGAAGCCTAAGAAATCATCATTGACTCAGGGCGGTAGCACAGAATCCGGATATGGTACCTGGGGCAACGGTTCGGATAAACTTTGTGGATGGCCAAGGCGGACGCTGTTGAACGAGGTGGTCCTAACTTTAGGTGGGTTGACATTCTCCTCTTTTATTTCTTTGTTGTCAGGCTCTTGTTTTTTTATTTTTTTTTGTTAATCCCTTTCATTATTGACTGACTTCCGTATAGGTAAGCATCGAGACCTTCAACGCGTCACCGTCCCATATGCCCAACTTCTTGGGATTTTAGATTCCGATCAGGATCAAGATCAGAACCAGGACCAAGGCGGTGAAGATACGATGGTCATGTAACGTATTTGTTTTCTTCAAGTTTTTCAATTCTTGTTGATGTTGCTGGCGTTTCATTTACAACTTTGGGGGAATGGTGGATATATGCAATTACGTTTCCGTTTTCCTTGCCCTGGTTTTCCCAATTTTTTGTTGGCGTCTGTTTTTATTAAATTTTTTTCGCTGCTAGCTCTTTCGCACCGATATATTTGATCTGGAAAATGGAAACGGGAACGGGATAAAAGGTTATCTCAAATATATGCGCGCCCTTGCCCAGAATTTCCATGGTGTTTGATTTTGATTTTTCACTTTTTACTTTTTAATTTTCGTTTTCTGAGTGTATTATATATATGAATATCCTTGCGCCTCTTTGTACCCTTTTTCTGTATATTTTCTTATGTTAGTTCATGCTTTATTTGCTTAGTTGGGCACCTCGCGGACTTGTGTCCCCTTTGTCCGTTTTGGCTTTTCCACCTTGTTGTTTGGGCCTCTTTGTTTTAAATTGAATTTTAAGTATTTCTCCTTACCCCCCCCCGCCCGCCCCTTTTTTGTCCGTCTCTGTATCTTTGCTTATTATCCCCGGCGTTTATGTAGAGATCAAATGACGAATGTTCTCAAGCCACTTCTCCCTTTTTCCAAAAGAATAATAAGTCCTCAGTCAAGTTCATCTACCCACTCTCACCCGTAAATATGCAGGAGATCTTTCAATCCTGAATCCTGGAGCTGCTTTTCAATTTAGATAATCCTTTCTCCGTCAGCCCAGACAGAGTAACACTGAACCAAAGCTCATCAGCCCATCTTTGCCGCTTCCGGTGATTTTATATTACTTTTGCTCGAGGATTCATCATTTAACACACCTGCGAAGAGCGATATTCAACAAGATAGCATGGCTTTTCTCGAGCTTACTGGCCCGAACTACATAATCTACGACGAAGGACAAATACCCGACTTCACTCCCGCCACCCCTTATTCGGCTGGCCTGACGTTCGTGCATCAAAACATCTCCTCCATACGAAACTGTAATCCCGTCGTCCACCCACCACAGTACCAACGCACTATTTCATCTAATTCCTCTTGCTTCCCTCCGAAATCGCACAGGTAAAAGAAGTGGGAGGAGGCATTTACAACAGGAGTGGCATTTCATTTCAATATCTTCTTCCTATCGTTTTCTCATCCCTCCACCCAACTCCAATCTTTCCCACCATCCAAAGAACCCCGGCAATGGTTCTCTCCATCAAACACCGGCTCCATCGCTGGACTGTCCAACGACTACAGAGAATTGGTTTCACCAACGTGATTATCTCCACTCCGCGACCGACCTGGGGGGATGGGTCGCCGGTTGATATTGACGACGACTACAATGTGCGCTCTTCACAGTCCGGAGAGCAACGAGATCATTCAAGTACACAGGCACATGCCAATGTATTTAGACGGCCAAAAACGTATTGCCCTTCCCCGGACATGTCTTTGTTAACGGCCGATCGTAGTCACTGGAGAAGGGTGTTCCGATTTATGCCTATTCGCGGTTTGAGAGGACTGGTTTTGATGCTAGGGGTCCTTGCGATGGTTTGGATGCTTTGGAAGGTTGAGTGGATTTGGTCGGGCATGGAATTGGGGAACGCAAACTGATACCGAAATGGATGAAGGTGTGAGTGCGGATGTGCACATATTTGACTTGTTTTATGTACCCTTTCGTTCATATCGGTATCCGGCTTACTGTGTCAGGCCTTATCCTTATCCTCTTCCTTCATGCCTTCCTTCTTCTTCTTCTTCTTCTTCTTTTCATTTTTCATAAGAATGAGTGAAACTGGCTGTGTTTCTCCCCAGGGGACACGCCTAACTTCTTTTGTACCTGTAGATGAGGCAGAGAAGTGATGTTTCGAATACCTTTTCCATGGTATATATGAGCCTGGATCAGGGTGCCGAGTCAGACTTCATAACAGATAAGCCCCACTATGACTTCCATTCACCGTTCTCGTTCATTTTTCTGCCATACTGGGATCTAGTATGGAGCGCAAAAAAAGGATATAGATCGCGACCTATCTAGGAGGAGGGCAAGCGTGTCTAGACGCTAGCTGTCAATTCTGTGCCCTGAGATTCGAATGTAAATAGTGAGGGAGCAACTGCAAGGACCTTACGGACGAGGCAAGCAATCATGGGTTAATTTTCTGGCTTTTGGGTGAATGACTGCGGGGAGTTGCCTCGGTGAGCACTCTTTTCAGTTTGTCCTTTGCTTTCTTGCCGTTGGTACTATCATTCGATATCGGATAAGAAAAGTGAAGCTGGTTTCCAGGGCGTTTTCATGTTTCATGTTTCATTCTTCTTTTTCTGTCAGTGTGTTAAAAGGCGTAGGTTTTCTTGAGAGGGGTGAAAGTCGGGGTTTCCAATCATTATCATTCGACTTTTCAAGTCTCAAAGGTTTCCAGGGCATATTTGAACATAACATCGCAGGCTGGTTGAAAACCAAGGGCGTAGGTGGATACTACTACTGTACTATATTAACAGCATTGGATAAATCATATTAGTACTAGTAGTATATAGTACTACTAGTTTCCTGACGAGGGTTTTCGAGGATCATGTTGCGGAAACATGTATCCCCCATGATTGGGAGCCATCAATATATACTACACTCAGAACTATGCCAAATTCATATTTGTGCTGTCGAGCTCAGATACCAGTACTATTGATGTATGATGTATGATGTACGGAGGTGAACTGGCGATTTTGAGTAGCCGCTGCTGGGGTTAGGTTAGGGCACTTCTATCCACGTGACTTGAACACTTAGCGGGCTGCAGCTAAACAACCTGAACCTTCTTGGAAATAAAAAAATCTTCTGCTTCCATCCAAACATCAACAATCAACCATTGGCAACCAAAATTAATTAAAAACTAAATCAACGAATTAAAACCCCTCAACTGCAGAGATATCCCAGCTTGAGCCACTGAGATCTAGAATAATTGTCTTTCGTCTCTTTCCTCTCCTTTTTCCGGTTCCCTTCCTTCTCGCCCCTCACTGATCCCTCTCGTGCCTTATCAGGCCGCAATTCTTCACCATTCCGTTCCTCGTGGTCTCTCGATCCCTCTTTGCTTCTCTAAAACCCCAATTGGAACGACTAGCAGCTGGTTCTGCGTTATCCTCTCACCTCACTAACACCTCTCTCACCACAAACCGCTTCCCTCCACCCCCACCCTGCTTGATTCTCTACCGCACCTTTGCCAGTAGGAAAAAGAAAATGGGTCCCAAGAAGGCAGTTAAAGAGGAGAAAATTCCCTTGGGTCGCCCAGGGAATAATTTGAAGAGTGGTATCGTATGTGGGGACTAGTTACTAATGTTAATTTTGCCGTACTGGTTTTTTTTTTCTTTTTTTTTTTTTTTTTTTTCCATTGTTATTCCTGCCCTACATCATTCCCTCAACCTTTGCTCATTCTGACATCCCTGATGTAATTCCCCCCAAAATGTGTCCCTCCATTTACAGCCAAATCATCGTTGCATGCATCTTACAGCGTTTGGTGTACTGATATTTCTGGGGTTTTTATCAGGTTGGCCTAGCAAATGTTGGTAAATCGACGCTCTTCCAGGCTATCACAAGATGTTCGTTGGGTAATCCTGCGAACTTTCCTTTTGCAACCATTGATCCCGAAGAGGCCCGCGTCATTGTTCCAGATGAGCGGTATGATTGGCTGTGTGAACATTATAAACCAAAGTCGAGGGTACCTGCCAACTTGACAGTGTATGATATCGCTGGTCTAACTCGTGGTGCCTCAACTGGCGCTGGTCTGGGAAATGCTTTCTTATCACATATTCGTGCTGTGGATGCCATCTTCCAAGTCGTCCGATGTTTCGACGATGCAGAAATCATTCACGTCGAGGGTGATGTTGATCCCGTGCGGGACCTGAACATCATCAGCGAGGAGCTTCGGATCAAAGATATTGAATTTGTCGAAAAGGCTCTCGACGCGCTTGCAAAGCAAACTAGGAGAGGAGGCCAGAGCTTAGAAATGAAGAAGTTGAAAGAAGAGGAAGCTACTGTTGCCAGGGTTCTGGAGTGGCTGAAGGAGGGCAAGGATATAAGAAAAGGCGACTGGAGTCCCAAAGAGGTACGTGCCAGTTTTCGGCTTTATGTTGCCGTTTGTATATTTTCCCCCATTGGTGCAAAATTACCATGATGAACAAGAGCACAACGCTCGATATAATCCCAGCTCTTCGAATGGCCTCGTTTTACATCTCACGTTTGAGGCCATATTGAGATTTAAGTCCAACCCTGATACCTTTACCTATTTCACCATCAATGATTATTTCATTTACATATTTCGGATGTTACTTTAAGGGCAATACCAGTTACTAACTACGAATTGCCCAAAACATAGGTCGAAGTAATTAACCCTCTTTTTCTCCTGACTGCTAAACCCGTTGTGTATTTGGTCAACCTCAGTGAAAAGGACTACATTCGGCAAAAGAACAAGTACCTGCCCAAGGTTGCAGAATGGATTAAAACCAACTCCCCTGGCGATCCTATTATCCCAGTGTCTGTCTCTTTTGAAGACAGACTGACTCGTTTCGAAGATGATGCGGCAGCTGAGGAGGAATGCAAGAAGCTTGGGACCAAGTCGGCCCTCCCCAAGATCATTTTAACTATGCGACAATCTCTTAAGCTTGGCAGCTTTTTCACTACTGGCACCGACGAAGTGAGACAATGGACTGTCCGAAAGGGCACCAAAGCTCCCCAGGCCGCCGGTGTTATTCATACTGGTATGTGGATACCCTAACATTAACCCCCAACCCGGGGGTTTTGTGACCCCGTTGTACCGACCTTAAATGTAAACGCTAACCTGTCCCCCCTTATTGCAGACTTTGAGAAAACTTTCATTCAATGTGTTGTGTTCAACTATGATGTGTTACGCGAGTATGGAGACGAAGCGGCCGTCAAGGCTGCTGGCAAGGTTCTTACGAAGGGCAAAGATTATGTTGTGGAGGATGGAGATATTATCTTGATTAAAGCCGGCGCAGCGAAGGCATAAATAATAAGTAGTTTACGAATACGTCATTTTTGAGATCGTTGTTGCTGCTTTGACTGTTTAGTAGTCAGGCGATACAAATACAAGCATTAATAATATGATCGTGAACCAGGATACCTAACGGATATTGTCCCTGTCATGTAGACCTGTTGACTTTATTCTTTCTATCCTGTCTTCCGTTACCCCTCCAGCTCCAGCTCCATTCCATTTTTTTTATATTTTTTTGTAGGTCTCACCCCCGCGTCAGGCGTTTTGTGCCACTTGCGCAACAAAATTAAGTAAGCTGCAAGTTACAGTTTATACGCAGTAACCTGCCCTCACGACGTCCAACTCGAATTGATAATTGATATACAAGAGCCATATAACCAGATACTGGGAATCTGGCAATTTATGGTTTTGCCAGTGTTTATATCATCCCTCTATTTACAATGTTTAAAAAAGAGTAAGTCGGGTTTTTCCGCATTGCACTGTCCAAGACTCCAAGAACACTCACTGCTCAACTTCCTAGAGCTCCCAAACAGCCTCTATTCTATATCCAAACAGAAAGCATTGCAATCTTGGTAGCATTATGTTGCCAGCCCTTCTTTTCTACTTCTATTTTTCGTGGCTTTAAATTTACTTCAAAAACGAAGAAAAAAGGAAGTAAACAAAAAAACACAGTACTCACACAATTTTTGCTAGTGTCTCTTTAGGCGCAAGGTCAAAGGTCAAATCATCCGTCCAGCGTGCTATCAAACAAAAGCTTGTCGAGACGTATCCTGGCTTTGAACCATATATCGATGAGCTAATACCTAAAAAGTCTTCCCTGGAGGCCGTCAAATTGTGAGTTTCAAAACCTATCCCGCCATTACATTACAATAATCATCCACATTTTGTATACTCTTTATGCCTTTTTTTTTTTCGCTCACCGCACCCACTTAACTAACTTCCTGTTTCCATTCCGCAGACACACCCCGGACCGTGTAACCCTCTACACCATCGACTCGCGCCCCATCCTCTTCCAATCCTTCGACAATCCCCCAATCCCGCACTTACGAGTCCTGCACCAATTTCCCGATGCTCTCCCCACCATTGGCATAGATCGGGGCGCCATCCGTTTCGTCCTCTCGGGTGCGGCGCTCATGGCCCCCGGCCTCACGTCAGCTGGGGGTAGCCTGCCAGATCCCGAGAATAATCCAGGCGAGAGAGAGATTGAGGCTGGAGAAGTCGTGGCGATTAAGGCGGAGGGGAAAGAGGAGATATGTATGGTGGGCCCGTTGAAGGTGGGCACGGCGGAGATGAAGAAGAAGGGGAAAGGGGTTGTTATGGATGATGGGCATTATTTGGGAGATGGGTTGTGGAAGATTGAACTTGTGGGGTGAGGTAGTAATTCGGGCAAGGGGGGAGGGTTTGTTTTTTTTTTGTTATTACTTCTTACTCATGGGAAATATTTTCGCTTTTGCTTCTCTGTTCGTATTTTTTTTTAAATTTTTTATGATTTGCTGTGATTTGGTTTTGGGGGGGGCGCTTTGGGTTGGCTGTGGTTGAAGTGATTGATTTTAATTGATGGATATCGATACCTATTATCTAGATTTTTGCATGAAATGCAGGACTGAAGTTGGATATGCCGCCTCTTTCCCCTCCAAAATTAATAATAGTCGGAAGAATGCAGGATTCATACATTGGAACTTAATGAATCACCTGGTGTGGACGACCTTTAAAAAAAATTGATTCGGTACAACAGCAATATATCCCCAAAAGCAGACGAGTCAGCAATTATGGAGGACTTTTTTTTCATTGGGATACCACATTTATGTTCACATTTTAGTTTAGATGTAACTACGAGTTTGCATATATACAGAAGTTGGATATATAGATGATGATGAGTGGCCAAAAAAAAGGAATACATCAAATTAACAGGCCTGTGTAAAACCTCCTGTCCATACACAATGGTCTTTTGAACAAAAGGAAGGTAAGATATAACTAGGAATACACGAACCAAACACTTAAAACAAAAATGCACAGGTGTATATATAAATAAAACTCGCAATGATAGGTTTTTTAAAAAAGGGGAGAAAGTCGAGGAAACCAAAATACAAGGAAGTGATAATAACGACAGCAAGGAATTATTATTAGGCGTTGCTGGCTGGTGATGGCAATGAAGAAGAGTGTTTCTCCTTAGCATTGATTCCACCCTCAACACTAGGATCGGTTATGGATGGTGACCGAGTCAATGGCGACAGGGTTGTAGACGTGCTAGACGGGGATGGACCATCGCTTCCATTTCTCCTTTGTCGTCGACTACTAATGATATTTGGAGAGAGTGATGAGGGGTCCTGTTCAGGTAGAGTAAGGGCTAACCCCTGCAAATTTATACCTAAGGAACCCGGCCCGTCACTGGCACGGCTCCCGTTCAAGGAGTTTGGAGCAAGCTGATTTCTCTTTCTCAATCCAACTTTGACAACGGCACGCTGGAGGGTCTGTCCGGACCCGTCCAAGGCGATCAGGAAGCTGGCTAGCTCTCCACAGAGCTCCCAGTCCCCTTTCTGGGAGGCTAGTTTCAGAAGACGGACGACGGAATCTTCAATTCCTTCGTCGGATCCTCCATCCTCTTTCTCGTCAAATGCCTGAAGCACTAATAAATAGCCACCGGCAGTCTTGAGTGAGTTTAGCTTGAGGGCTTGTTCGAATAGTTCCTTCGGCGGAGGAAGGTGAGCGAATAGCGTGCGCCATGACCGAAGTTCTGTTTTGCGGGTACACTGGACAAGTATTTCCAGATAAATATCTGTTGGGAGAGCGGACTGCAGGAAGGAAAGTACAGTAGGTAGGAGCTGGCGACTGTGGGCGCCGCCTTGTTGGGCTTCGCGAGATTGATTGTCTACTTCGTCGTCCAACACATGATGCAGCAGTATTTCTAGTGCGTGAGGAAAATAAGATAAATGTGAGTAATGATGACAGAGGGAAAGTGCTGCAGGCGTGTCGAGCTGACTTAAATTATGTTGAAGGAGGTATGGTAGGAATAGTTGTGTCTAATAATAAAGTTAAACTCTAGGAACTTGCGTTTTCGGAATGGGGCGTAACTTACTCTAATTGCAAATCGAAGGAGAGAAAACGTGACATCTCGTCTCTGGGTCATTTCAGGCTCCGCCCCAAGTACAACGCCTTTGTTAAGAAGTATAGATAAAGGGTAAAAGTCAACTGGTATCGGCAAGGGCTTCATAGTTTCGTTCGGAGAACCCCTTACTGGACGCAGTACATCTTGCACATCACTCCACACAAATAAATCTTTGCCACAAAAAATCCACAAAGAATCTCTTAAGGAGATATCGCTCTGGGAAGCATTAACTGGGGTTCCCACCGACGGAGTTGTTGGTTCATCGGAGGGAGGAGCAAAATTGAAAGCTAGCTGGTCGCGCATCAAAACGTAGTACTCTACGTCATGAGCAACAATGCGCATGTCGTATTTTAAATCGCCTTCTTCTGAAACTGATGGCTGGAGTAATACGAGCTTTCCATCAACAAGGAATAGAACCGACGCGACTGAAACATCCTGGGAAGGATCACCATCTCCTTTGAACTCAGTCAGTTCTGTGAGGATAGGGCAGAAGGAAAGGGGGGAAATGTCTTACGAAGCTGACTATCAGGCAATACCCAGCTGATAGCACGAACCCGCGTTGGAGCTCTAACGATGCCATGAAAAGCTATCTGGCCGACTTGAACTAGGCTGATTCTCGTTTGCGTAGCATTTATGACATAGTGATATAATATATTGTCATACGTGTAAACTAGGAGAGAGTCTTCTCCAGATGGTCCAATGAATACAGCAGGAGCGGGAAGAGTTTCGGTATACAGAACAGAAGAACTGCTGAGAGCAAGCTCGCGAGAGTAAAGGCGCAGCTATAATACCTATTAGATTAACAGCCCGAAACTGGATTTGGGGTAGCTAGGGCACATACCTCGTAGGAGTTATCGCATTCAACAGCGGCGATTAAGATATGGCCATACCAACACATCCCCCCCTGAACAGCAAAGGAATCTTCGACCTTTGGGTCATCAAACGTTTTCCATCTCCCACTTTGGACACTGTAATGAGCAAGTCCTCTTCTGCCAGCAATTGCCACATATCTTCCATCTTGAGAAACAATACAAGACCGGAGAGGCCATTGCGCATGGAGATAAGCAGGGGGGTATTGCGCGTGATGCCAAAGGTAGTCTTTACCCGATATAGTTGTGAGGTCTGGTAGGTCGTGGCCGCGATATAGAATGATCTCCGTCCCCGTTTGCAATAACGCTCTGGCCATGTTCGCCGAGGAAAAGCATCCAGTTACGGAGCTACGTGCCGTTTCTAGTATCCAAACATGTCTATCATCTGGTGCTGTTAGTATAATGTAAGAGCCACCACCAATCCAAGAACCCATAGACACTCCGGTCAGCCAAGTCTCGCCATTTTTAGTCGCCAGTTCGCGGTCAGTCGTAAAGCTGGTTCCTCCCGGTTTACCAAATACACTCCATGTGGTCCAGCCATACTTATATCCCGCGAAAAGGCAGTAGCCATCGGGAGAATAGCTCAAAAATGATGAAGGACCCATAGAAGTTGGTGATGCGGGAAGCTCGAGCTTATGCGAAAGGGGTATATTTCCCATGTAGTCTTTGGCTACATAAACGTATACTTCCCCATTAGCACAGGCCACGGCGAGTAGCGAAAATCTCGCATTAACAGCTGCATGAATCGCTCTTTGTCCGTCATTTTCAGGGGTATGGAATCTATGACCTCTGAACTGGCTTTTTGATTCACTTGAATGTTCTCCTTCATCCCTGAGATGCTGCACAGCATACGTTTGTCCATCGCTCGTGATCCACAGAAAAAGGTTCATAGCCCGATCGTAGACCATGTCCACAATTGTAGACTTCTTAGAAATGAATGAAATCCGGCTTAAAAGCTCTGTTCTCGTTTGATTTCCGGTGTTATCAGGAGTCCACCGAATTGACTGGATAGCTGCTGGTTTCATAGTAGCCACCATTAGCTCATTGTCCAGTGCCAGAGCTTTGCTTATACCCGCATCAACTTTCATTGCAACCCTGAAACGAAAACTAACTTCCCGAATAGCATTTGTTTCTTCCGTGGCGAAATGACGACCGAGGTGCTGACGGCGTGGGTGAGAAGGAGAGGAGAACCGTTGTTGATAAACATGTGAATTGGCGTCCGTCGCAATGGAATATGTGATCAAATACCCATGGAGAGTCTGTACAACAACGATGGCAGAATCTGGGCGCAGAAGCAGAGCCACATTTGGGCCGTAATTCTTTAATGAGATTTCAGAGCGCTTGACCGCAGCTACTACGGCTGTTGGCTATAACTCCATCAGTATATCGAATGCAAAATTATGAACGCAAGCAAAATAACATACTCTAGTTTGCCAAATCGCGATGGAAGATTTCGTCATCGTCGCAAACAAGTGGCCGCTACGAGAAACGCAAAGACCAGTTACGGGTTCGTCTGCCCATGATCCTCCGCTCCCTATGGCACTCTCAATTCTCCCTCCTCTGTGTTCCGCCCTGGAACCCTCTTCCCTGCCCTCATGGACACTGCCAGTATCACTTTCCGCATCATCTTGGGCCTCCGGTAGTTGAATGCCTGGGCCATTGACCGCGTAGACTCGAGGGACTCCATTTGGCCAGTACATCGCTGGGAATAAAGCCCTTGGCTAGAGTAAGAGGAAGATGACGTATCGCATTGGACCATCTTTGGGACAACAGCCCTAATTCTTCAAATAGACCTCTAGAAAGCTAGGTCTGACAAGCCGCAGCCACCCATGGCCCCGTTGAGCTTACCAGATAATGTTTAGGGTATATGGTTGATATCCAAGGGTGTTAACTGTACGGAGCACGGAGCAGTGGCTGGTGATGTTGCGGCTGGAATCAGTGGGGAATCACGTGGCCAGAGCTTCTAGAACTTCCCAGAGCAAAGAGTGAATGACGGCAATTGGCAGGACTGAACGACAACGCAAAGCACCGTGAAGAGCGCCAGCTGGTCGATCCGTTTGTATTGTTGAAACTATATACTGTTACGAGGGTTTATTCAATCCTGATACCTTTTGAAAATGGTAAGAACAACCAGCTGTTGGGACGCTCTGGTTCCATTGTCTTGTCCACTGCCAGCCCCGCGCGATATGAAACTGACATGTTGCTTTCTGCCAGGCCCCAACAGAATCCAAGAAGCGCTTGGCTCTTGCGATAATAGACTTTCTAAACAGCAGTCTTAAAGATGGAACACTTACCCCAGATGACTCTGAATCTATAGAGATCGCGCAGTCTTGTATCGCAGACACGTTTAAGGTCGACCCCTCAGACAAGACTGCCATGCAAGATGCGCTTGGAGGTCAAAGTCTTGCGGCTATCTACAACGTATATGAGAAACTGAAAGGCAAGGGTTCCACAACAGCGCCGAGCTCTGCGGGAGAAACAAAACCAGCAGCAACCCCAAGCGGGGCACCAAATGAGGAGTCGGAGAAATTAAAATCACAGGGAAATGCAGCCATGTCGCGCAAGGACTACGCTACTGCAATTTCCCTTTATACCCAAGCTCTCAGTATTGCTCCGTCGAACCCCATCTACCTCTCCAACCGCGCAGCTGCCTACTCCGCTTCCGGAAACCACACCAAGGCCATCGAGGACGCCGAAATCGCTGTGGCTGCAGATCCAAAATATGTTAAAGGATGGAGCAGGCTTGGCCTGGCTAGATTTGCCCTTGGAAATGCCGAAGGTGCTGCGGAAGCGTATCAGAAGGGCATTGAGGCTGAAGGAAATGGTGGCAGCGAGGCTATGCGCAAGGGACTTGAAACAGCAAAGAAGCGCATCGAGGAAATGAAGAAGGAGGAGAATGAGCCTCCCGCCGAAGATGTTGATGAGGCATCTGGTGCCTCACGTGGAGTAGGAGGTGCTGGTGGAATGCCAGACCTTTCATCTCTTGCGGGAATGTTTGGCGGCGGCGGCGCTGGAGGTGGCGCTGGCGGGATGCCCGATCTTAGCTCGATAATGAGCAATCCCATGTTTGCTAGCATGGCCCAGAATCTTATGAGCAATCCTGAAATGATGAGTAACCTCATGAATAACCCACGCATTCGACAAATGGCCGAAAGTTTTGGTGGAGGTGGTGCAGGTGGTGCAGGCGGCGGTCAGGGGGGCGGACTTCCAGATATGGCCAGCATGATGAATGATCCCAATTTTGCTGAAATGTACGTTTTGCTTTGACTATAACCAACCTTTATTATTTTAACAGCGCTAACTGATCTGTATAGGGCAAGAAATCTGATGGGTGGAGGTGCTGGGCGTGGTGCAGGAAGGGGAGCTTGATCTTGCCATGTTCAGGTACCCGAGCTTTTTTTT
>LGUA01000337.1:0-19927 GCA_001660665.1 Emergomyces africanus
TTGGCTCTGTATCAGTTTATTCCTGTGTACGGAGTAACTTTCTATATGAGAAGAACAGAAGGAGTTGCAGGCTGCCTCGTGTGTGTGCTACTGGAAACAAAATTCCTCTGCTGACCCCAAGACCCGGCCAGACAACTCTCTCCTCCTCTCCTCTTCTCCTGCTCTCCCTTGTTGTTTGTCTCCTCCTCCTCTCCTCTCCTCTCCTCTTTTTTCTCTTCTCTCTTCAACTTCTCCACCCAATTGTCCTCTCTGGCATTTTTCAGTCCCAGTCCTGGATCCCAGTCGCCTTCTTTTTTTATTTTTTTTATCTCACTCTCCTCTCTCGATAACCCCCTCCCCCCCTCTCTCTTCATTGGCTTTATTTCGGCCTTTTCTCCCCTTTCCCTCTCCCTCTCCGTAACTCAATCCCGACGTCTCCACGCTGACTCCTCCCTCCAACAACCCCAGACCCACTAGTTGTCTATCTGTACAGTACAGTACTCCGTACACTTTTGTCAAATAACAACTCCACCAAGAAACAATTCCCTTCATTTTATTGCTTATCCCTCCTAACCCAAACTTCACACCTTCGCCTTTCAAACAACCTTCTCCCACTTCTACCCAGTAGTAGTAGTTGGTGTTTTTTTATTTTCTTTTTCCGTTACCTCTGTTTGATCATTTCACTTTTTTACTCCCACTTCGCTTACTGTAAAACCAACCATTCCATCGCCCGGAGTGAGTTCGACTTTGGGGTGTCTCTATCCCCCCCCCTTGTCCAGAGCACAGTACACTCTGACTCCCGCTCCCTCCCCCAACACCGAACGAAACCGAACCTGAAAGTGAAAGAAAGAAAGAAAATCCGGCGCCTAGAAGTAGAGAAGGGAATTCCATAGAGGGATCATTCAGAGTGGGAAAGAACCGGCCAGCCAGCCAGCCAGCCTGAAACCTCCCCCCATTTTTGCGTTCTTTATCAACCGATAAGAAACCCGTCAAGGCCCCCTCAAAACAACCCGAAACAACCGTTTACAACGATGCGATAGAATACTCTGCGGCCTTCTCCGATCTTAGCCCTCCCTTCTCTCTCCTCCCTGATACTCCTCTCTTCTTCTCTTCTTCTTCTTCTTCCTCCCTCCCCCCCTCGCCTCCCCCAGGAAATATCAATCAAACCATGTACTCTTCTCGAGCTGCTGTCCCGCTGACGGTCAACTCAAAGTCTGTTTTGAATGCGAAACCTGGCACCTTTGCTGCTGCTTTCCATTACACTGAAGACGAAACCACCTCCCACGACGACTCACGGCACCACTCTAACAACGACCACTCCTATCACGGAGACATGGCAAGGCATCATGGAAACGATGGATACGTTATGAGCAATAGCAGGGGAGCTGATGAAGGTATGGTCTATTTTTCGTACTTTCCTTTTATTCTTTCCTTTTTTTTCATTTTTTTCATTTCATAACCTTCATTCATTTCATTGAAGTCCATCCTCCATAGCTACGGCTCTTGTTAACTCAAAAATAATAGTATACAACTCTCCAATAGACTCTCCGCCCGCTTTATACGTTCGTGCTCTCTACAATTATACCGCAGATGACCACACAAGTTTGAGCTTCCGCCAAGGCGACATTATACAGGTTCTTAACCAGCTGGATACTGGGTGGTGGGATGGTGTTATAGGCGATGTGCGCGGCTGGTTCCCGAGCAACTATTGTGCAGTTGTAACAGACCCAGACTCGATAGGATTGGGTGGTGGCCACTTTGGCCATGAAGGCGGCGACACCAGTGCTGAATCGGGGGCCGATGACTACGACGAAGACGATGATGACTTGGATTCGGAAGGAAACCCCAGGGACGAGCAGTCGATCCTCCCCATCGAGGGACCGAGAGGCTCACAACATGAAGAAGCCGCGTTCTGGATCCCCCAGGCCACTGCTGATGGACGATTGTTCTATTTCAACACTCTGACTGGTAGAAGCACAGCAGAGCTTCCGCTGGAGACACCCACGTCCGCTACAGATACTGGCCCGCGCGATCGGATGAATATTTTTGTTCCTGAGCAGACCCGGCCCCCGCCAGAGTTGATGGTCGGAGGTATTGATCGTGACGAGGACGATTATGATGGTTCGGGATCAGAGGCAGAGGGTGAATCGTTGATACGGTCTTCGCACGACTCCGCGTCACGGCGTCGACGCTCGTTTATTTCGGATGGTGTTTCTCCCGCCACATCGTTGGATTCAATAAATGCGTCGCCCATAGTGAAAACATACTCTGAGACAAAGCATACACACCAATCACCCCATACCAGTAGCAGCCATTTGGCGCCAAATAATGGCATGCTTTCTGCTGCTACGAATGGCCCGACCGGTCATAACGAACGACTTTCTGCTCAGTCGATCTCCTCCACCATTCCCCGCCAATTCCTTGACGACGGCTCGTCTACACCCCTTACTTGGAACAAGCTTGTAGGAAACATGCGACAAGCAATCGATGCCTATCGTCGTGCAATTATGGAAGGCCATCGTGCGCAATATGTAAGGCGCGCTGAAGATATTTCGGACCATCTCAGGATGCTACTTGCTGCAGGCTCAGATACAACCGATAATCACTCCGGAAACCCCTCCATAATTTCAACTAACAAAGCATTGTATCCCCATTTCCGGGATATGATGTCCAAGTTCTCTAAGCTTGTCCTTTCGTCCCATATCGCTGCAGCCGATTGGCGGGGACCTGACTCAGATGCCAAGTGCCTGCAGGAAGCTGAAGGTGTTTTGCATGGCGTTTACGGCTATGTTGAAGTCGCCAAACAACAACGAGGTGACGACATCAGCCGTTTGGTCCCCGGATTTGTACGGGGAAGTTCCTCTGGGGGCCATTGGCAGAATAACAATGTGGGGACTCGGAATCCAGCTACATTTTTAGACCACGAGAACCGGGACGCAGGACTGGAGCCAGCCTTGGTGCTTGACTCGAACATCGTGGATCGAATTGAAAGTCTGAAGGATATGCTCGC
Organism: Emergomyces africanus; assembly: GCA_001660665.1. Taxonomy (NCBI): domain Eukaryota; kingdom Fungi; phylum Ascomycota; class Eurotiomycetes; order Onygenales; family Ajellomycetaceae; genus Emergomyces; species Emergomyces africanus. Next base: position 2,990 of record LGUA01000337.1, read on the forward strand.
TGCTAGCGCGCGAAAACTGGAGGAGCAACTGACGTTGTCTGAGAAGACTGTAAATCCTAGAACACATTTGGCGATTGCAGATGCGGTTTGCGCTGCGGGTACCAGAGTGGTCGAATGCTTTCAACCATGGATGTCGCTTGTAGAGTCAATCGATCTTGCTCCCTACGAACGCGGCTCCCAGAATCCACAGCTCGTTGACTTCAGCCTTCAAAAGCAACGCGCCTATGACGGCGTCGCTGATTTGGTCATTAGTTGCCAGGCGGTTTCCGCACCTCTGGCTGATGAATGGGCGGAACTGAGAGGAGACACCCTCGAAACTCGACTAGCCAGCGTTAGATCGGTTTCCCGCCAGCTACAGAACTACATGACCCAAATCGGATTCTCTCTCACTCTACTCCTCGAGCAGGCCCCCTCAGAAGCGCTTCCAGCTCGAGACATTGGTGGTAGTTCTTCAAAAGTTCATTCAGGACCTATGGGTGTGCCTTCGATGTATCAACCTGCTGATAGGCAACCACCACCAAAGAGTCGAGCAAATATCGAAAAAGCGCAGCGTTTCTTTGGAGATACCATTCCAACCGAACCAACAATGCCATGGTACTTGAACATTGACCACGAATCAGAAGTTTTCTACGACAACAAGGGAGATGTACCAACACTCAAGTGCGGTACACTGGCTGGATTGGTAGAACATCTCACGCGGCATGACAAACTAGACACCTCCTTCAACGCCACTTTCCTTCTCACCTACCGCTCCTTCACAACGGCATCTGAGCTATTCGAGATGCTTGTACATCGCTTCACTCTACAGCCGCCCTATGGACTAGACAAAGCAGATCTACAGATTTGGACCGAACAAAAGCAGACCCCAATCCGAATTCGAGTGGTCAATATCATGAAAAATTGGTTCGAGAATTATTGGATGGAACCCAACGATGATACAAACATGCGTCTTCTACAACGAGTATACGCATTCGTCAAAGATTCAGTTAGCAAGACGAAGACCCCCGGCTCCCAGCAGCTGCTGAGCTTGATTGATCAGCGTATGCGAGGCCAAGATACATCCGCAAAACGACTTGTCCCTACCATCAGCGGCAATGCCCCCCCTTCAATTCTCCCGAAGAATATGAAGAAGCTGAAATTCCTGGACATTGATCCGTTGGAGTTCGCGAGACAGCTTACCATCATTGAATCGCGACTTTACGCCAAAATCAAACCCACGGAATGCCTTAACAAGACATGGCAGAAGAAACTTGCCCCCGACGAACCTGATCCGGCAGCCAATGTGAAGGCACTGATTCTTCATTCGAATCAGTTGACTAATTGGGTCGCGGAGATGATACTACATCAACAGGATGTCAAACGGAGAGTAGTTGTCATTAAGCATTTTGTCTTGATTGCTGAGGTATGCCCCTCATTGGCCACTGCGTTGGGATTATTTTATTTTTTATATGTTTTATATTTTTCTCTATTGTTTGTGTGCATGAATAATGAGCTAAGGTTACATTTTTTCCGAAATTAATTTAGAGATGCCGCGCGATGAACAACTACTCGACATTAACGTCGATAATATCGGCTCTTGGTACAGCTCCGGTCCACCGACTGAGCCGGACATGGGCCCAAGTCAGCGCTCGGATATCAGCAGTACTTGAGAACATGCGGCGGCTTATGGCTAGCACGAAAAATTTCGGAGAATATCGCGAGGCGTTGCATCTTGCTAACCCTCCGTGTATTCCCTTCTTTGGTAATACTCTCCACGGTTACACCCCATTTGTAGCGCTTTCTTTTATTTTTTAACACAACGCGATTTAGGTGTCTATTTAACGGACCTTACATTTATCGAAGATGGAATACCATCTCTGACGCAGTCGCATCTTATCAATTTTAACAAACGGGCAAAGACGGCTGAGGTGATCCGCGACATCCAACAGTATCAAAATGCGCCGTACCCATTCCACCCAGTGCCGGAACTACAGGACTACGTGCTTAGCAATATGCAGGCGGCCGGCGATGTGCACGAAATGTACGACCGCAGTCTCGAGGTTGAGCCCAGAGAACGCGAAGATGAGAAAATAGCGAGGTATGGACGAATGAATGACGCTTCTGTGTTTGCCCTTATGATTTCTAGTTGAAATGATATGTTTCGTTTTTTTTCCCTCCCCATTTGACACATTTTATTTTTTATTTTATTATCATTTTCACGATCAGGTTTCTGTTCCCCTCCCCCCCTTCCCCCCTCCCTTCTTACCCTAAGATCCCTGCCACGGTCGCATTGCATATTTTCCTTTGGTTTTCGCTTTTTTTTCTTTTGGTTCAGCCTAAGCCCACCATCTTGGGGGCGGGCGCCGGATATATCGGTTTGGGGGGCTGGCCTGGCACGTGCGCTAGCGCAGTAACCTCATCTGACAACCAAGCTTTCCATCATCGATGTGTGAGCCGAGGGGCCCTCCCCCCAATAAAAAACAAAAAAGAAAAAAGCACGCTAGGGGCTGCCAGATACTCGTAAAGGCCAATACGAAGAGAGAGAAACAATCTCAGATTGAGCGAATTATAGCCCAGAACCTACCCATCTCTTTCGTGCAAATTGGATGAATGGGCACCCAAACAAAATGGGAGAAATCGTCAAGATATCCCACCCCAGTATTCTCCCTTGTGGCTGTTAGGGGTGGGGAGAGGGCCAGAACGCAGACCCTAGAACCTTTTTATTTTCATTTCGCATCGCTTACTGACCGTTGAGATATTTCTGCATAATGGCCCTATTTATGTTATTTTTTATTTTATTTTTATTTTATTTTTCGCTTATTCGTTCTTTCATCTTCCCAAGAACCACCACTGGGGTTTAGAGTTTTGCCGGCCTTTCGTTTTTCTTTCTTTTCCTGCAAATGATCTGATCTTTGGCTGACATATCTCGTTTCTTTTTTTCCGCCTTATTTTTATGCGCGTAGATTGCTTTCGGAATCGGGCTTCCTGTAGCCTCCACCCTAACATTTTACCCTTGCGCCCCTAAGGCCATCCTTGGCCCTTGGGCGCCCTTGGCCTGCTCGTTTTATTTTTTGACACCCAAGAAATTAGGCCCACGGGCCCAGACGTCTCCCCCAGAGCCAGGATCTATCTTACTTCAGCTTGCGAGTTGCGCGGGGGAGGGAAGGGGCCGCCAAGTCCTCCTCCTCCACCCATCCCATAGACGAGCAGCACCCTTACATACGACCATGCCTCCCCCCTCCGAACCACGCGCTCAACCCCTGTGCATTCATCTCGGTACCGATGCACGATGCCTCCACATTTTTGATTTGACGGGATCGCACCAATCGGCTTTTTATGTGATTGGTTGATGGGTTTGATGGGGAAATTGTTGGGTGGGAGTGTGAGGTGGGTGCCACGAGGGTATGTATATATATATGTGTGGGTGTGGGTGTGTGCTGCTTAGGGTCTAATTTATTTTTATATTCTTTTTTATTAATTGGTGGCTGGAGACCCGTTGTTGCTTAACCAGCCACCCGGCGGGAATCGAATCGGATCAGCCTGTGGTTTTTAAGGGCCCCTCCCATCCCAGGTTGGGTGAGCAATGGATGGATATGTTTGAGAGCGACGACATGAACAAGACAACGACAACAACAACAACAACAACAACAACAAATGAGCAAACGAAACAAAAACACTGACAAATCAAATAAGATGTGAATGACGAAGTAATCACCTACTACTACTATTACTACTATTTACATAGAGAGAAATGAATTTTTGACGAATTTTATTTTATTTTATTTTATTTTATTTTATTTTATTTTATTTTATTTATTTTTATTTGCTTTCCGATGAAAAAAGGAAAGAAAAGCAATTATTTAACATTTTTTCTTTTACTTTGCTTGATTTGAGTATTCAAAAGTTATATCAAGAAAAAACACTGTTTTTCTTTTATCAACTTCATGTTCAGCTTCTTTTCCTGTTAAACAGAAAAGGATCGAGGCTCAAAAGCTTTATTTTTTTATTATTAAGAAGAAAATATATACAAGCATCTTCATATATAGAGACTCCTTACACCTTTATTCCTATCTCTGCAGGGCCAAATTTATACGTCAACTCCAGTTAGTGAATTCATACATTATATAAGCTATTTCCTTTATCACCTGAAGGGAGTTTGAGCGACCCCGCATGTTCTCTCCTTCCCCCGGGCCTCACTCAGGAGGGGAGGACTCGCTTGAGGTAACCTCTCGTACTCACGGGGGGGTTTTAATACTTGAGTCCCCACGCTCGTTGCTCTTCATAAAGAGGGCGTTTTTTGCGTTTTTCAATTTCGGGGAAACTGTGGTTGAAAATCTGAAGGGGTCAGCTCGACGCAGAGATTTGGAAGATGAAAAAGAGAAACAAACCCAGCCGGAATTATTAAAGCTCACGAAAACTAGATATTTGCCATCAAGGGTCGGTCCCAATGTGCAGAACAAATGATTGACCATCCATCGCCTTCTTTTGACTATATATATTGTGCCACCAATAATTGCATGCCCGACTCCGCGGTGGTAACATGCGAAGAAGAGAGTGTGCAGTCAGCCAATCTCTCAGCTCCTCAGAAGGAGGTCAGACGAGCCCAGTGTCAGTCAGCGTCGTGAGAGGAGGAAGGGTCATAGAGACAAGATGCGGCGATGGCTCCCTGAAGAAGACGAACGGCTCCTGGGCATGACCAAGGCACGCCAACCCTGTTCGGAGGTAGAGAGATGTTTCCCGGAGAGGCCGGAATCGGCCCCTGCGCCTAGGAAAGTCTTCAGCCCATCATTTCAGCCGAATCTGAACGCAGCGGCGCCATTGTCATCGGCTCTACGGGTAACCTCAGTCCTCACCACGAAAGCTATGGAGGAGGAGAGCTCTGCCAGGCCACAGATTCCCGACATACGATGCTCTGTGTTGATGACTCTGCGCCAAAGGCACCACGGCCGCTGAAGAAACGCAAGGTGCCCAACCTGGGCACAGTTCTGGTAAGGGCAGGACCTTATGTTCTTTTTGCTGACTCCAAGAGAGAAAGAGAGAGGTGAACAGGGAAATCCACAGGGTCTTTGAAGCAAGGCCCGCGAAGACGAAGGAGTTGAAAGAAATAGTATGATCTCTGTGCCTCTCCCCCGAACTAGAGACCTGTGAAATGGTGCCGTCAAGATGTGCCTGGCTACTAATTACAGCTATATAAAGGGTTTTAAATAGGAAATGCTTCTGCAGCAGTACTAGTATGGATATATCGCGGCAACCTGTTGTGTTTTTGAGTATTTTAATAAATGAATGACACTTAAATATAGTGCCGGTATAGAGCATCCATACATTTTATGATGTTTCCTTTAAATCTATGCCGCCCCCTGAACAAACCACTCTCCATTTTTTGTCCCCACATGCCTCCCCAAGCCTACTGTTGAACTGGTTAAGTAAATAATGAAAAATAAAATTAAGTAAAACCCACAAAATAAAAACCCAGAGCCACTGAACCCTACGCGCATAAAATCGGGAGCTATTTAGCGGATTTTCTCTCATTTAGACTCGTATCCGGCCGAACGGGGGCTACGCAGTACCCACCTGTCAAATTTGGCCCCATCATACGGAACACTGGGCTTGGATCAGTTACGCAGAAAAATAGCGTTGGATTCCCGGGTCGATCCGCCGCTGCCCGCGCTGGCTGGTTTTTCTGGCTGTGGTGCTTGTCATTAATAATGAACTCTTTCTTTCTTAATCTGCGATGCAGGGAGTGCTTTGGGGGGAGGGGGGTCCGGGATGGCTTGGGGTTATATAGTAGGATTGTGATGAGGGTGAGAATTGGTTTGTCCTGGGGGATGGTGGGAAGAACAAGGCTGTGAGATTTGCTATTCCGGAAATTAGGCCGCCGCAGAAAAGGTTGGGGGGGGGATTCTGCTTATGAACGCCTGGATTAGTAGATAGGACGGTTGGTTGTTGATGAACTACAACTTGACTGAAGGCAAAAACGGGATATTTATTAGTAGCTGAATACTGCTGCATCCAACTGCTCCTTACTTGTTCTTCGCTCTCCGGCCGAGCATGCTGGCAACCAGACAAAGGCACGAGGGGCCAGACAACTTGCGGGCTGACTTGTGGTCTATGTGGCTTATTCGCGCCATCTATAGTAGCTTTAACATGTGTTGTTGGGGACTCCTGCGTAGACACACCCTCTTTGAACAACCATGGCGCCCAGCAACACCTGGAAATTTTTATTTTTTTATTTTTATTTTTATTTTTATTTTTTTTGGTGTGGTAGGTATTTTCGCTATTCTCTGCAAAATGGCCCCGCTATGATCAGCCTATCTGTTAGTTATATCCTACTTGGCGGGGCAATGGGTCCGTGGGCTGGTAAGACGACATTAATGGTTTTGGTGATGTTGTAGCAGGAAATTTTTTTCCGTTAATATCGAGAGGTATGATGGGTTTGTCCTTCTCGAAAGCTTTCAGCACCACATATGACAAAGGCTTGTGGGTGAAAGGGTTCACGGAATTTACGTGCTCCAACCGCAAACTTGGGCTCAGGAAATAGTTATTTCTCTGAGAGCTGGCGGTTATGACGCACGTACCCTCAATAATTCCTGTAAAAGAGATGGAGGCAAGGCAACAAACTATTATTCAGGCATCAGAGGAATGACAACTTTATATTTTGGGAGAGAAATATATAAACCTGAATTGTGCCCGCGTCCAATCATTACTGCTCAGCAGGTTGTTAATATCAGCCAAGGACTCCGCCAAATAATCAGTAACCGGAATTACCAGATGTTTCAGACGCATGAATTCAAGTAAACAAAAAATTTTGATGGATATTGTGTGCGTCTGTTCGGCAATTTAGGATACGTGCGACTCACATATCGTTTCCGTATATAAGCAGCTTCTTCCTTCTTTTTTTCCCTTCACTCTGAAAACAAAGCGAACATAACCATACTATCGAAAAGTCCATTACTTTCCCAAGGCCAAAAACAGCCGATCTCCAACATCGCCCACGCCTGGCTTAATCATGCCTTTCCCATCTAATCCCGGATCGACACCACCAAGCCAAACATCCACCCCTTCCGGCCATTCCTCTGCTGCCCGCTTCGCCCCGTCTTCACTGGCCAACACACTAAGAACTAGTACTTTAGCAACTCCCCACTCCTTCAAAGTTTGAATTGCAGCCGCACAAGTGCCGCCAGTGGCGATGATCGGGTCAACGATAATGGCGAGAGAAGCGGCGGCGGTATTTTTATGTGGGTTTTCAGGGGAGGGCTGGAATGGAAGGTTATTGTAGTATTCGACGGGGTGGAGAGTGGTTGGTTCGCGGAAAAGTCCTAGATGGTGGACTGCGACGGGTAAGGGAAGGAGATCTTGAATTGCTGGTTGGGGGAGATGGTTAGATACATGGCAGATTGGGGTAAGTTTTAAAAAGGCTGACACGGTTGAAAGGGATGACATACCTTGGACCATACCCAAGCCTGATCTGAGAATTGGCACCAGTGCGATCTTTTCAGTAGTGATGCTTTCTTCTGAATATTCATATCCCAGAGGTGTCCTACCCTAGAATAGGTATAACTTCATTGTTAGAAGAAAGCGGTAAGATAGATTGATTTTCCTCTCTTCTCTTTTCTATCGTCTTCCCCTCCCCTTGCTCCATCTCACACCGCTCTCTCCTGTTTAGCATCCAGTGTCAGGAGGAGTAGGTGCTCACCATACCACTCGAAGTGACTTGCAAGCTGGAACCCAGGGCTTCACAACCAAGTATCATAGCAATTTCGTTTACTAATCTGTTTGTTTCCTTCGAGCCCGTGGCGTTCGAGCGTAGCTGGGTGAGCTTTACTCTTAAACAGGGGTGCTTTGACACATGAATGTTGCTTGGGAGCGAGGAAGCCATGTTTTTCCTAACTACCCTCTGAGATATATTAGCAATAGCTATTTATTACGGGGTATGGTATGAGCGGACAATTTCTCAGCTTTGTAGAGAATGAAGTGGACAAAGGCGCGAGGGGTTGCTGACGTGGGGAACTGGTGGTGGTGTTGATAAGAAAGCGGTTATCTTATCAGCTCGGCAGATCCAACTAGATTTCTGGAACGGTACTGGGTGGGTATGGACCCCGTATGGGCTGTCATATCCCCATATAAAAAGCTTGTATTCGCGTGTACCAGCGCTTATTTTTCACTGCCAAAATATTACCACTAGAACTTGAATGGGCGTCATTATTCACGTGATACACAGTCCCAACATCATCGAAGTAGCACTTCAGCAGTAGAATGCATTGAACAACTTGAAATATATATGCGATATCTTCTCTGAAACCCTGCTTTGGGGAGAGGGCTACGATGTGTTGACGTAGCAATCGCCATACACCCCCATTAACTCAGTGTATCTACTGAACTACTAGTATGACGTTACTATTCTTTAGAAGCTCGGGTTGTCGCTGCTCAAAGCCATGATTGGTGCAATTAAAGCTCCTATCCTACCACAGTTTTGTTGATTGATGCCTATACAGGAAGTTCTAGGGTGAAAAAGGATTATCGATTGCAATAGGAGACCATTAGGCACATACTTCAAGCATGGATGACGAAAAATCGGAAGTTGACTTTCGCAGTTCCTCTGGTGGTCGACAGGCTCAGCTAGAGCCCCTGGGCGGTCAGGAATCGATACCTGGCCCAAGCCTCGAAGGAGCGCAATCAGAATGGAGGGAGAGGCGCTGCAGATCTGAGGAGGGGCAAATTGTAGACCTCCCTGAATGTGCTATCCCAGATACCGGCCAAGCCGTGGAAGCCGAGGTGCAAAGAGAACGCTCCTGTGAAGAGACTTTCCGAAGAGATTTGGAGAGGGTTGAATCTCTTACTGAGCATGCCATGCCTCCTCCCGTCGACCGTGTATCATCCTGGCGGGGAGATTGGGCAGCTCTCGAGAGTGCCGAATCTCGCGTTACGGCACCTCCTCCTAGCGTTGGAGAGGTTGTTGGAATCGAGGCCAAATTATCTGAATATGCTACCCTTTTTTATACCATCTCATACCTTGTGTTTTTCTCGATATTAGGAGCTCTGGCTCGGATTGGTATGCAGTGGTTGACGTTTTATCCTGGTGCACCTTTGACTACAGGCGTTACGTGGGCGAATGTAGGAGGATGTATCTTGATGGGATTCTTAGCTGAAGATCGAAAACTGTTCCGCGACGAATGGGGCCAGTGGAAACGAAAACATCCCAGGCACCAGTCCCACACGTCGAATGGCCCTCCTTCCCTTCCAACTTCTGCTTCTCATTTGCCGCACCCTATGAGACAACTCCGCCGGCGGCATCTCCACCTCCCCGACCACCACCACCACCAGCAGCAGAATCCCGAGCGGCAACCGCAGGAACCACGGAACCAAGAACAAAACGTACAAAAAGACGAACCAATAACCCCACCACTTGAACCCGCCCAGTCCCTCCAAATCCACAAGGCTGTGAAGAAAACCATACCCCTCTATATCGGCCTCACAACCGGCTTCTGCGGTTCCTTCACCTCATTCTCCACGTTCATGCTCGATGCCTTCCTGGCCCTGTCAAACGATCTCCCAAACCTAGGCCGCCAATCACCTCCTTTGCCCCGCAACGGCGGATACAGCTTCATGGCTGTTCTCGCAATAATAATCTACACCTTATCCCTCAGCCTGGGCGCCTTAATCCTCGGTTCTCACATGGCCATTTTCTTGGACAAATACACCCCGTCATCCCTACATTTTCACAAGAAGATTTCTCGACCCCTTTATCTCCTTTTTGGCTATAGGTTGCTGGCTTGGCGCTATTGCCCTCGCAATTTGGCCCCCTGATCGTTCTTTAGGGGCACATGAGCACTGGCGCGGCAGGGCGGTGTTCGCCATCACTTTCGCGCCGCTGGGCTGTCTGCTACGTTTCTACGTCTCGCTGCTACTTAACGCACGCATTCATAGGTTCCCCTTGGGGACGTTCGCGGTAAATATCTTAGGGACTCTGGTGTTGGCAATGTGTTATGATCTACAGAGGACTCCGCAAGTGGTCGCGTTGCCCCCCTCCTCGTTTGCCTCCTCTTCTGCTGCTATTGCGGCAGGTGCGGTTAGTGTATCTCAGCTCACTGGCTGCCAGGTGCTGCAGGGCATTATGGATGGATTCTGCGGCTGCACGACGACAGTGAGTACTTGGGTGGCTGAAATAGATAGTCTTGAACATGAACATGCGTACGTTTATGGGTTGATTACACTTGCTGTTGCTCTGGGGATTGTGGTTGTTGTAATTGGGTCGATGAAGTGGACCGTTGGATTTGGTCTTGCGGTTTGTTGATGTGAGTTGTTTTTGCTGTTACGTGTATATATTACCACTGGTCTGCGAGATCCAAGGAAGAAAACCTAGATTTCAATAGTCAAACCCATGGCCAAACATAACAGAAAAAGATAAATCAGTACAAATTAAATGAGTTTTATTTCAAATTGAGGTCTCGGCGTTAGATATGATAGAAGTGGTTATGCGTGTCATGTAATAATGCGCAAGAAGATCTGAATAAAAAGAGAAAATTCATCCAAACCCTCAATTCCCACAGCGCCTTTCCCAACCAAAATAACCGCGAGCCTGCCAATATCAACCATTCCGAATCAAAACCCATTAATAACCCAACCCAACCAAAAAGAAAAAGAAAAGAAAAGGAAAGGAAAGGAACGGAATAGAACAAAAGAGGGGCACCGCACCAACACACATCAGCGCAAACTCGTGAACAAAAAGAAAAATCTTTTCGTTAAACAATTAAGTCCTGCATCGTATTTCCAAACCCAAAACCATTCGCACTTGTGCCGTTCCGAGTCGACCGACTTGGCATCCCTTCAATGGCTCCCGAAACTGCTAAATCATCATATTCGCTATTATAGTCTACGCTCTGCTCCGTATTTTTCTCAGATCGCCTTTGTCGCTCTTGCGCCGTGAGGGCTTCGCGACGGGCGGCTTCTATGGCAGCGTTTCGCTTTTGGGCGGCTATTATTCTGTTTAGCTTAAGTCTATGGCGGTGAGGGGCTAAGCACGTGGATTTGAGCGAGATAATGTGACATACCTTGCCAAAAATACCAGTAGAGAAGCATGGTCACCAGCGAGAGTATGATGAAGCCGAACATAATGCCTAATTCTGTCGCTATGGATGGTACGGGCGTGTAAGGAATAGGGTGGATGTCACCAGGCCTAACGGATTTGACTGGCCCTGGATAGCCATTCATTTTGGGGATTTTATATTTTTTTCCCTCTCTAGTTATGGTGTTGTACTTCAGATCTCTCTACGGGGCGTGTTTGGTAATATGTATATCGGATGGCTCCGAAATGTGGTTTATATGTATGATCTCGGCAAATGTTATAAGGGTTGGAGGAGGTTGCCCTGCGTCAACAATTTCCCGTTAGCGTGATGCACAAAATTTCTTACGATAAAATAACATGCAAGGGGCTGTGGTATCATACTATATAGAATAAGGGGAACAAAGAAACCAAGGATAGGGATGAGCCAAGCTCAGGTAGATTCCCACAAACCCAATGGTTCAAGCAACCTTGGAACGGATTTCGATGAATGCGGAATCTGAAACTCAAAAATTATGCCTGATTTCCGTGGGTTCAATTCAGTGGTTTTATCTTCTATATTTTCCGCTCTTGCAAGTCTAACTCTCGACCCCGTTCTTCGTCTGTCGAATCCTTGCTCTGCAAAATCTGAATCTGGGATTGAGCGCCGCGATGTTCTCGATATGGTTGTCGCATAAAGCTGAATTTTTAAATAATAAGAACTTGGTTCCTCGCTCTTGGCCAGTCTTTCCCTTTCCTCGACATCTGTCCCGCTGCAAGAAGCGCAAGAATGGCTGGTCTTCCTTGGTGAGAGCGGGGTAGGGTGGGCGCTGACTTCTGGTAGAGTATTACTACTATGATATACCAGATACTGAGTGTCCAGTGTGGGGAGTTCAGTCTTAGCAGATGATAAGAGACCAGTATTAAACCTGGATTGGCGTTTCCCCCCTGTGCATGAAAACGAACGAACGATGATTAAGTGTGATGGTTGATGGGAAGAGCTGGAGGGTGGTTGATCAGCACGAAATCTTCCCTACTTGGACACGGGGGGGAGCTTGCCTCGTGGGAATGAGTCAGCAAGCCATAATTACGTGCAGATATGTTGAGAAGGACACGATGTAACCCTTCAAGCTATCATAAATTTGTATCAGGATTGAACTGTTAAACGGGACATTAAATATTTAGGCGTTCAGAAAATCAACAAAGAAACACTGGGCCACCTGTAAGTACTAATTACCACAGATATTAATGTTTGATCTCAACAACGGGGAAGTGAGAGTACTATTGGCTACTGTGGTTTACTAATTCCGTCAGAATTTTATAGTCCAAGTTCCTATACTGCTGATGATATCGATCCTATCATCAAACCTAACAATAGTATTGCGTGATCAGATACCGACATGCAAATATTGGTCACTGGCAGTCGGGGAGAATGAAAGGTTGACAGAGAACAGAAAACTCAGTTCTGGTGGATGAATATTAAAACCTATTCGATTTGGCCCCATTGTCATTTTTGGCGTTATCTGTTGAATATATATATTGTCAAGAAATAACCTTGAATTTTGTGCAGTCGTCTTGCGCGCCGCGCTTAGGAATCGGCATAACAACCGGTTGATGGTTGGCCGCTGCTGTCAAAGTGCAAACGCGGTAAAATCCCGGCCTCGCAAGACCCTCATCCAGCGTAGCTGAGAAACCGCCCGTTTTATGTTCGGGATGCGGACTGTTGACACTATGGAACCAAATCGGATTGCTCGCGTCTAGGGCTTGAATCCCGGTGGTTTTGGACCCCATAAATTGGACAGTGAGATGCGTGTGCCCTTGTACGAATCCTTCGCTATTTAGTGATTGCGGGGCGGAGAGATATGTCACATTTGAATTGGTGTAGAAGCCCATCTCGATATTTCGAACTGCAACTTTGAAAACAATCGACTCGTTGACCTTGAACACATCGCCTGTCACAGGTGCGGTGATGAGGGTAGAAACCATGTTATTTGTTGAGGGAATCTCCCCCATGGCTGCAGTGGGATTAGCGAAAATCCCTGATTCCAATCTATAGGTACTGCTCTATGGGAACAGAGAAAATACTCACGGATACCGTTGCAAGATCCTTCCTTGTTCTTTGTGCCGTTCGTTAAAGTTTGGCCCTCGCAATAGTTGATGAAATTGTTCAATGAACTGTTTCCCAGTTAGCTCCTCAACCTAAATCTCACTGAACAACAAAGGTTGCTGGCACTTACGTTTTGGAAGGAGTGACTTCATTTCTATCCAGAGCTTCTTTCTCTCCATCTAATTGGGACCCTTTCTGGAGAACGGTTGGATTTAAGGACAGTCCGCCAGGTTGGTTTCTTGTAGTGATCCTCTGGTGCCCTTGGCCTAGAACACAAGGAACAAGACAAACCGTGGGAACTAAGAAAAAGATAAGTGTTCGTAGATGCATTTTCGTTATTGATGGGCAGGAGTAGCGGTAGCCCAGTCAGACATATGGAGGATAGAGATATGGGGGGCATAAGAACAATTCCTTGAGAAAGGGAAAGGAAAACCGAAGCAAACCCATTCGGGCCATAGGTGCTTTGATTCAATTTAAATGATTCGCAAACGGTGAAACTGATATTATAACAGTATGGACAAAGAATATCAAACGCTGCATCAACTGCAAAGTACTACTACTATATATCCCAACCTGGAAATTGTCGGTTTACGTAATTGAATCCTTTGCCAGATTGAACGGCAAATAAGATGAGATTAACGTAAAGACCTAGTCCGGAAAATCATTGATTCTTTCGAATTTAAAGGTCCCAGTGGAGTGCATCAGTGTCTTCTTTATATGCCACTTGGAATGAGCTATTTACACTGATTTTCTTAAGCTCTTCCTGAAGATGTTTCCTAAAGATCTAGTGCAACAAAGTATTTAATTTCTTCTTATTACTACTATTGCTTATTTGTATCAGTGCGAAGTTGTGCATACACATAATTAAAATAGTTCTTGGAGAATACTACTCACTGACTTCATTCAAGATATTCCACTCTAGGGTGTGCATGATGATTCCATACTATCACGACTTGAGCAGGACAAGCCTGAGTGATTGTACTATATACACCTCTCGACCTATATCAATATGCACTGGTTTACTAGTGCTTTGTGATCTTGGTGATGCATGAATTGGTATTCATAAGCATCGGGGAGATATCTGGTATTTTCTTGAAGCGATAACACACTCCACAAACTGAGTGATGAGACTGATCTATAATTTTAGAACTTGGGACATAGTATTTGAAGGCGACTGTTTGTTCTTTGCTAAAAAGGATGGGATTTTAGATGATGAGCAAAATTTGGCAAAAATGATCTCGCTGTTTGGTCGTCCCCTCCCAAGGAATTCATTAAAGATGAACTTGAAATGACAAATGTTTGCTGTAATGGGATTACCAAGGTAGTATTTCATCAAATCATTAACCCTCTGTCATGTTTATGAATCCATGAAAACTCATTTTCTGAGCACGTAACTGGAAGGGATCTGTACCCATCCCAGATCAGTCCTTTGAGACCCGCGAGTGGCGTCTGAACACCAAAGATTGCACCCTGTTCCTATATTTTCTCCAAAGAGTATTACGCTGGATGCCAGAGGAGAGGCCAACCGCGGAGGAACTCTCTTATGATGATGATTTTCTCATGCAGCCGCTGGTGGAGTCTGGTGCCATTTTTTCTTTCTGAAAGCTAGACGATTCATCTACTTGCTCTATATACTCCGTGTCTTGTCGCCCAGATAACATGTACTGGTTAATCGTCACTATCTGTTTGAACTATCTCCTCGTCTGGCCGCGAGGGCACAATCAGCATGCCACTCCCATTTGAGTGGCTGGAGAGAGAAAATCCATCCTGCTTATTGACCATACCAGGACGGTGAGCAGCGACGCTAATTACATCCTCATCCTCGCTGTCAGACGAGGGGATATGTTTGATTTGACCTAATTTTGATTACGTTCACTGCACCGCCGTAGGAAGCTACCTATGAATAACCCAACAGATTTCGAACCCACGCACCTTGGCGCTACCGGGTGATTGTACTGTGGTTCCATCCAGTTCGTATCTGGCAGCCAAGCTCTAGAAGTTATAAAAACCATTTGAGACGGTGCTTCAACTGCTATGATAACTGGGAGGATTTCAACTCTTGCAGTAATTTAGTTTCGAGCTAATCGAATAAACTACTACGCAGTACTCTTGAACCATGGGTCTAAATGCTAGCGCGAAAAACCTTAAGTGGAATGCATTCAGTCTTGTTATCTCTAGGCATGGACCTTCGGCATCGTATTATACGTACGGACTTTCCATCCAGTTAAAGAAAGAAGCACCAATTTTAGAAAATGCAGTGCGCAGCAACAGGCGTTTCTTTCATTTTCAAAAGTATGATGTATATGCCGTTCATACCCTAAGTAATGCCTCCCAATCAGGAGTCACAACAAACTTCCCACTAACCTGGGACATCGCCCATACCCGTCTTTCCTCCAGCTCCTCCTTAGAGATTGCCTCGTCCGCTCCAGTAGCGTTCTGCTTTCCCCCAGATGCCACAATTGCATCCTGTAAGAACTCCACATCGCTCCCCTTGGTCAATTCAAAGCTGATCCCACCCCAGTCTATTGTTGCGCGCCCGGATTGGTGGATGTTCAACTTGCCCACCCTGCCTGGCGGAAGAGAGGAGTTTGTTGCTGTGATCAATGGGGGAATATCGACGTTTCTGTTATTGTTGCTGGAGAACGTGAGTTGGGGGCCGGCGGCTAGGTCTTCAGTGGCTTCTTTTTTAATTGAGGGGATGGATGGGTGTTGGGCGTTGGCCTGAGAGCCTGTCTCAACCACATCTTGGTCCATCTCATCCACGGCCTGAGAGGGTGCGATGAGATTGGGCGTCGCCGGTGGAAACTGAATCAGGAAGAGTCGACCAGCGCGCTCATCCTTCGGTGCTTCAACTGCATTTGGCTCAGCCTGCTGCTGTTCCAGACCCGGTTCCCTTTCCGCCAGTTTATCGAGAGTAGACATTGTCCCCAACGCCTGCTTGAGATGCTCTATATCCTGCTCGTGGCGGTCCCATTCCTGTCGTTCTTCTTCAGTCTGTAGTTTGTTCCGTGGGTCCCGGACGGTAACTGTTTTCTTTTCTGTTTTTGTCTTTGGCTCAGCTGGCGTTGCAACCCCAGCGTCTGTTAATGTAGGACCATCTTCTGTGGTTTGCGGTAGAACATCAGCCATAGACACATTTCCATCGTCCATAGGCTCCTCTTTGATTCGTATCCCTCCATCCGCTGTACCGCCAACAGCTTTCTCCGCAGTGACTTCAACCGAATCGTCACCTCCACTCTCACTTCCACCATCAGCATCTTCTTCACTGTCCTGCACAAACAAACTCTCATCCCCCCCTCCCTTTTCCTTCGCCTTCGCCTTCGCCCGCCTTCTCAACTCAGCGGACTTCTGCGAGCTCGCATCCGTATTAATGCCAACCGACCTTTCTTGATGTGCCTGTCTTTCAACCCGAACCGGCCTCAATCCTCTCCCCGCACCACCCCCCGCAGAGTCCCTTACCGGCATCTTTCCTTTACCTTTTCCCTCTTCAAACCCTCCCTCCTCCTCTCCTTCCTCCTCGTCACTAATAATATTAATCTGTTCAATACTAAACCTAGGCCCCTCATCACTCCCCTCATCAGACGAAATATCACCATTCCCATCCCCACCAACAACCCTGCCAACCCCATCCTCACTCATCACCTTCACAAGACCATGCGCCTTCCCCCCACCACTCGATCTACCCCCATGTCCATGCCCAGCATACCCATGCCTCCCCTTCCCAGCCGCCCCTCCATAGCCACCTCCCCGACTCCGCATCGACATTCCGGACCCCAATGGCCCCGAAACATCACCCCCAACAAACATGCCCCTC
>LGUA01000338.1:0-19923 GCA_001660665.1 Emergomyces africanus
ACGGAAAACATCTCTTCATTGACAAGAACAAAAGGGCGTTGTTCGATTGAAAGCCTTAAGCCAAACAAAGATGGGTGGAAGTTGTGCATGTCACACAGACGCGGGCAAGCCGTCTGCGTCTATTCCGTTCCCGCGGGCCATCCCGCTTAAGTGTCTCCATTTCCCGGACTGAAATGGGCGTAGTTGTGATAATATAATTTATGGCACTTGTGATCATGAGAATGGTACGACGTAACGATTTATGGTTTATGTTCCATCGCTTCAATTAGAAAGTTTGGAGCACTCGGGTTTTCACATAGTAGTATGCATTGCGGATATCGCCGAAGAAAGAGGGTAATGCGGGAGCAGTATTAATACGTGACGGCCAGAGGGGAGATTCCCTTGTACGTGGAATTTCCTATCCATGAGATCGCCTGGAATAACTTTGTTCGTTCCTCTGAACTCGACTTCAAGTGTATTATTTCATGATATATGTTATATTCACCCAGCAACACGCTGTTCAGTTTTTTCAACCAAACCGGGCTCTAGGTTTTTTCCGCTTGCGGTGGGCTATATTCATCCAGCTCGATCTTGGTGATATACTGGCCGGGGACAACCACTAGACCGATGTAGCGACTAGTCATATTAGCTTTGACGATCCCCGTAGATGCAGTGTCGTCCTCTCTGGCGAGATCCACGGGGTCGTTTTCTGTGCCATGTAGGCTGGCGGGGAGCGGGACGCAGGTGGGATAGCGGTATTCGTGTGTGGTGGATAGGATTATGTTTCGATCCTGTTGATGGATTTATATGTGTCAGGTAGCAATCCATTTGAATCGTTGTTCCCTTTTATTATTTATTTGTTTAAGGGGTAAGGGGTTGGACTTGTCAAGGGGCCAGTTCAGGGATGCCTTACATTGTCAGTGCATTTGAAAACGCCCACGAAAAGTCTTGTGTCTGTCGTATGGATTCTGAGTGTTTTCCCTAGTAGGGATTCTAGATATTCGACCGCTTGGAAGTTCTCCATTGTGTAATTTTCCAGCGGCTTCGGAGCAATTGGGTGGAGCTATTGTCCATTTTGTTTTAAGTTCAAGTTGTCGAGGGAGTTGAGGCTCTCCCCCAAAAGTTATACTTGGAAAGGTTGAGCCGAGATCACGTGTTCAGACCGGATCCATCCATAATAAAATCAACGAGATAAAGAAACATAGCGCACTTGAGCTACAGACATTAAGTCGGAAGGATCTTTATACATTTATTCTCTTCTTCACATTCATGATCTAATACGTGCCACATCATGGCTCTCAAGTTCCAAGAAAATACTACTACTAGTAGTAGTATCCGCCTCGTTTTCTTACTCTTCTCAAGTTCTCAGATACCAGCTGCCATTGATTAAGGTCTTCAGGTGGTTTTAAGCCTATTTCTTGGTTACCAATGTCATCTGTGTATGAGACTGAATGTGCACTCAACTATCCCCTTGCCATCTGAATTGAGGCGAGTCTACCCCAGCGCGAATACTGTTCAAACGACCCATGCCCAAAAATGGGTTTATCATTCACTCCACGGAGCTGTGGCGCGGCGCGTCTGTTTGTGTTGTCGCGTATGGCGTGTTGAAATATCTTCAACCTGGTTAACACACAACAACACCTCACAGCGATTCATGCGATGTGAAGTAAACAGCTACCAGCTTTATCAATCTCGCCTTCATCCTCTCTCGTTCATAATTTATTATGTTCTCCTCTCTCGGGCTTTCATCATGTCGCAGCTTCAAATTCCATCTCAATCAGATGAGGAGAGTCTTTCATTCCTAGACTTCGGAAAGATTCATTCTCCACGGCATAAGTGGACGGGTCCTCAGCGAGAGGTTTTGTGTGTACTCAGGCGGTTTTATGCTTACACAAAGAAAGAGGAGGCTGCAATCTTCAATTATCTCTTTGAGACTGAAATTGAGGGGTTCAAAAACGGTCTGCCTATCAGCACAGTTCACACACAGTGGCATCATTTGACCTGGAGTAAACACCCCATTTGGATTTCTGTGAATGCAACATCTCCTTTCAATGATGAGTACAAAGAATGCTGTCATATCATTGAATTAGCCTCAACAGTGTTGGACATATCTGTATGTCGCAGAGCTTGTGACGATGGCCATCCAACATATCCCGGGTTTCAACTGTTACAATCTTTCTTTCGCCCCTCTCCCGAGGCTGATCTCCGATATAATCAAACTTCCGATACTAATGTTGAACCTGATAACGACACCGAAGCACGCGTTAGCAAACCTGAAATGGACATTGAACCTAGACGAGAATGCGGAGCAGAGTTCGAAAAACCACGCATGAAGTCAAGATATGGAAGCCAACAAAAACCACAAATTCTTTACCGCTTCTTCAACTCCGAAAGTGGGGGGATAAACAATCCTCAATATTTTGCTTCTGGGATGGTCTGTACTCTACACCCCTCGCTCTACAACCAGTGTGATATTGAAATGATGGCCAAAACACACTTGTCAAGATTTAAAGTCAACTCCCCCTTTATTTCAACATCTGCCGCGCTACTAAGTTGTGTACACAAAATGTTGACAAAGAATCAGAATGCATATGTCTCAATAATTGATGTCTCTAAACTGGATCAAAGTATGATATTTTCTGCGGAAGATATTCTGGGGAATAATCCCTTGTCTTCTGATATCACCAGAGGTTATTTTGGATGGTCAGAGTGGCTCATATGGAGAGAGATTCCTGAACCTAGCGTTGTCTGTACAATAGCTGAGTCTAAATTTCTTGAGATTGCCAAGCTTCACAGTGACATTGGTTCAGTGCTTCAAGTTGCAGATATAAAATCTTTTACTTACAACCGCCGCCCGCTGCATTCACTGCTCAGGAATAGCCCCACGAAGCTTGATAAACCTACTGGAGCGATTGTTGGTAAATTTCTCAAACTCATCAATCTACCTATGGAGTACATTGAGCAAGTTGCAACAAAAATCTCGCATGGCTGGCGCTTCACCCGTACCCGTTTCCCCAGGTATGAAGAGTTTTTCGAGGGCGTCCGTGTTGGATATGCCTATTCAACAGCACCTACTTTGGACCACACGATAGCTTATGAAACGCCACCAATAACGCCTGAGAAATCTGTCCAGAAAGCCGAGGTTATTGTGATCGATGACGACACCGATGTCGAGGCCGAGCACGTGTACGAGCAGGAGGTGGTGGTTATTGAGGATGAGGAGGAACATATGGAGATCGTGGTGGTGGAGGATGAAGACGAAGAGTTGGAAGAAGTGAAGATTGTGGCGGCGGTGGGACCCGAAGAAGCAGCGAATTACGAAATTGCCATGCAATCCAACAGCCATGAACAAGTGACAATGGACAGATTTCAGATCGAGTTTCGCCGCACCATCGAATCAGGATCTGACATTGTTGATGAAATCACGCCCACACCAACACCACAGTCAACATACCAGTGGCAGTCAGTGCAAATTGAAATGGGCGGCACCGGCAATGAAACTGTCGTAAGTATATTTGAACGGGACCGGGAGAGGGTCAATCGGATGATGGGTTGGTAGTCGCTACTAAAGTGGAAAACAAAACGACGAGGCATTGAGTGTACCAAACTATGTTGAAGTTACGGAGTTTGTGATACGAGTACGAAATTTCCGAAAAGGGGGATGTAGGGGGGCTTCGGGTGGTGGTAATCTATTTTATTTAGTCTTTTGATACTGTAACGATTTTTTTCTTCTCCTTTTTTTTCCTTTTTTTTTATAAGTTGCGTCTCTGCCAACGTACTTCATATATGGGAAATGACTATTGTATTTAAGAAACCTAGGTATCGAAGCGGATAAGGATGTTCTGGGGAAGATAAATTTTCTGTCTAGCTATATAGCTTGCAAAGCGCAGCAGGTTTGCGATTTTCGGACTTCTAGCGAGGAGTTTATTGCAGGCAAAATTCATGGCAATGGAGAAGCAGTACTGGACAGGAGAGGATTTAGGGAAAGATTGAAGTTTGATGAAAAGTTTCATATGGCATTTGACAACTAAAACTCCTTACTTAGTATTGGAATATAAACCCCCTTCCATATGGGAGAAAACAAAACACGGAAAAGGAAAAAAAAAAGAATTATGCACAAGCCGCCCCTTGAGAAAAATGATTTAGAAAAGACACGATTCGTCGCGGAGCCCTTCTTTTATTTTAGTCTTCCTCTTGTCCTTGTGCCTGTCATTTCTATCATTTTTCTTAAAAAAAGAAAAATTCCATAACATCAAGGTGGTTTCGTGTCATTTGGCCCCTCGTGCAGTCCAGTTTACTGCTATCAACCTCACCCATCAACCCCCACCCAATCCCTCTAAGCAATCAAGCATTTAGAACTTGCCAAATTGCTTGACAGCCTTGCCGGTACGGGGCAGGACGCGGAGGACGTTGAATCGGACCTAAGGTAGAGTAAAGAAAAGCATATCGTCAGCAAAATCCATATAAATACCCAAATTTCGCACCTTGATTTTTATTTTGCCCTCCAAAAATATAAAATCTGGGCTGACAGCAAGAAGATTTCCGCATTTTTTTTTCTTCTCTGGGCTTTTCCTTCACATTTGCCACAATGAGGGGGGACCCAATCCACAAAATTCAAAGGCGGGAAATAGAAAATGAGGGATATGTTCGAATCCAACACATACAGTTTTGCTGAGAGGTCTGCACTGTCCAACGGTAACCTGGTCACCTTCTTCAACACGGAAAGCTGGGGAGACGTGGGCGGCAATGTTCTTGTGTCTCTTCTCGTATCGGGAGTACTTGGGGATATAATGGAGATATTCGCGGCGGATAACGATCGTCCGGTGCATCTTGGTTGAGACGACGGTACCGGTGAGGATACGGCCTCTGATAGAAACCTGGCCGGTGAAAGGGCATTTCTTATCTGCAGTTCACCGTACTGAGTTAGCACTCTGTGAAGCAAAATTTATGGCTGATCGCATCAGGGCAGATATGAGTAAAACATCACGACATCTTGGCGGGTTTTCCATCAAATAACAAGTGACGAAAAACCACTCAAGCCAAAATTCCATAGAAACTATGAATTCTATTGTCCCATCGTGCCTTAATTCCGCGAATGCAGCAAATTTTTCTAATTTCTCAAGGGTTTCAAGTCTGCGACTGGCGCGCGAACTATATTGTTTAAAACAAAAATCGAACGGGAACTGGCTTCGTACCGATATAGCTTCCCTCGATGGCGGTCTTTGGGGTGCGGAATCCCAGACCAACGTCCTTGTACCATCTCCGGCCTCCCTTTCCGACCTTCTTGCTCTTGGACTTCTGCTTGGAGTTGAGGAAAATGTGCGGCTGCTTCTGGAAAGCACGCTCCGCCTGGACGGTCAACTCGGTCGCCATGGCTGCGAAAAGATCAAGAAATCCGGCACTGGACTCGCGGGGCGGGGTTCTGGAAGAGAGTTGGTGGATTTCCTGGCGCAAGGTGTGTCGAGTGGTCGTTGGCGATGTCGTCGTCGATATTGACAAGTTTTGTGCGGAGTTTGGCAACGCCGAATCGACTGTGGGAGCACTGGAGCCGCACTATTCTGCATAAGGACTAGCGTGACTCGGCTAGGGCTTGATCGGTTTGTTTACAGCGCTAGTCCCGATTTGGTAGCTTTGACCATCACCCCGTTTTAGACGCGACGAAGAACTTGAGCAACGACAAACTGCAAACTATTACCAACCTTCCATTTATACAGGACTCCTGCCTGGCTGCATGTGGACAATGGTGGGCGTTAATTCATGTATATCAACCTACTAGACTCGGATTTCCCCTTCCTCCCCCCGGCCCGGCCTTTTGCAGCGACGCATTCCTAGATACTATTCCTAGCAGCTTGTTGAAACATGGGTAATGCCCGCGTCCGATATCGCCGGTCTTTGGCCCAAATGCCCCGCCCTGGTGTCGGCTCTGGGATTGATAAGGAGAATATGACAGCGGATCTCAGCGCCGTAAATGAGCAGAGAAACGTGCCCGAAGAACCTTCTAAGCGGGATAAAAAGACGCGGAGTAAAAGTCTTGGGCCTGGCGGGTTGGATGCACTCCAGAATGCCAATGGAAATAGACGAAAGGTATTTGTTTAAATGCGTATTTTGATCCACCGTGACTGTTTTTTGAAGTACTAATTGCTTTACCAGTCAACCGCTCAATTCCCCTTAAAATCCATTCTCAAACCCACAGTACCTGTCTCTCCCTTACGAAGTATCCCATCCTTCGACGAAACGCGCAAGCGAACTCCGGCTCGAAGTCCGCAACGTGGCTCCAAATCCCGCCAATCAAATAACCCGAACGAAGAAAGTGAACCAGTCGTCAACGTCTCTGAACCCTCTTCGGCCTCCGTTGTTGGGACTGATAATTTAGTCAACCCCTTCGACACTTTTAATCCTTCGGCTGTTATCCGCGATGGCAAAGTTGCGGTTCGCACAGAGGAGGAACAGGCGGCGGCTAGGGAAAGGGAGGAGGCACAAGCACGAGAACGTGAGAGGCAAGCTATTTTGGACCACAGAGCAGCACGGCGAAAATCCATGGGTAGTTCCTACACCCCCCTATTTTATGTATTTTACTAATAGCGTTGAAGCAAATCGTCGTGTATCATTTGCGCCAGAGGCCACCCTTCATACCTGGAATGTAGTTGAGTTGGCTGAAGATTCTACCTCGTCGTCTGCCTCAAATTCTACCCGACGTGCCTCTGCTTTAACAGATCAATCTCAACACACCCAAAATCAGGAGCTGGACCATACCGGAATTCCAACAGCAAACAAACCACATGATGATTCAGATTTCAATGACTATGATGGGGAATCACAGCTTGGCTCTGGGATACCTCAGAGAGCAGCCTACAGCCCCGACCCTGACGAAGCATTTTCTTCTAGCCCATTTAGTGGAAGTTCGGCAGGTGGAAGCGAAGAAGCTGGCGAACCTGTTGTGGATGAGGATATGGATTCTGATTCTGACCCCGATGATGATGACGATGGGGCGACAGTTATGAGCATGGAGAATATTACCGAACGATCTATTTCTGCCCATTCAAATGCTTCAAGCACCAGCTCTAGCACGAGACTAGAGCGATCTTTGCGCGAGGCTGCTCAACTAGCTGGCACTAAAGGGATTGACTATGATGAGAATGGTGATTTGTCCATGGAATTCACCAATCATGAAATTGCCGGGGCATTCCAACCCTGGGTTAAAAAGGGGAAAATAAGCTTGACTTTGACTTGGAAGACTTGAGTGCTCGACAGGACCAGGAAAGTGTTAATACTTTTGCTCAGCCATTATCCCAATATCGACCTCCAAGCAGGCAGTCTGATGGCGGATATGACGATGAGAGTGAAGCAGATATGAGTATGGATATAACTAAAGCTGTTGGGGGAATAATTTCGGGTCGACAGAACGAAGCATCACCGAGTAGAAAACCCCGCCGTAAATCCGTTGCTCCAAACGATGGTTATCAAAATACGCACCGCCGGATATCCACAGGTGAGATATCGAATTTCCAGGACCAAACTATGGAGTTCACGAATGTAGTCGGTGGTATCACTCGGAATCCTTCTCCCCCGAAGGAGTTGTTTGGAGATAGTGATGTTGGCAGCGATGAAGAGATGACAATGGAATTTACCTCAGCCCTTGGTAGTATCCAACAGGCTTATGCTCAACGGACCGCCTCTGAAGGATATGAGGAACCCTCCAATGAGCCCGTTCAATATGGAACTGAGGAGCCTGACCAAGCATCCGGTGATGAAGAGATGGATATGACGAGCGCAGTAGGAGGTATTCTCCCCCCTATTGAGGAACAAACGGAACCCCTAGAGGACGACGAAACCATAGGTATGGAAATGACGAATGCGTTGGGAAGAATCCTACCACCCCAATTCAATGTTAGCAATATCTCTCGAGGGAAGGACGTTATGGAATTGGAAAGCGATGCAGGCCAGATCGCTAGCTCTCCATTTCAGGAGAATATCGTTCCCTCACCTGCGAAAATTGCCGCTACTATCGAACAGAATTCTCCTATCTTGTCTGAAATTGGCAGTCCGACCGTAGCTAGCGTCAGACGCAGGCAAGAACGAAGAAGTGTGGGTCCAAGAGAATCTACTACCCCCAGAAGTGGCTCTCGCCAGTCCTCACCAGTGAAAAAATCCGTGACCCCTTCAAAAAAGCAGGTGACTCCACGAGGTAGCAGGTCGACAGCGCCTGGAAAGACACCCCCTTCGAACAAAGTCGCATTCCGGAGTGCGTCTCCGAAAAAATTGTTCGTGCCGGAACTTCGACAAGCGTCCGCGAAAAAAACGCCGCCCAGCTCAAGGAAGCTCTTCCATCAGGATAACATTACCGGCCAGGCTACCCCGTCTTTTGTCTTGCACCCTCATAAGCGGCCATCAAGAGGCCTGGGTATCGACCAGGAAGGTCTCGGATCACCCCGTATTGCAGAGATTTTAGATAGGCGACGATCCATAGGGGAAGATTCCCAGACTTTTGTCCCGCAGGGCCAAATTTCGCGAGGAGTCCGATTCGATGACCCCCGGGACCTCGAGGAAGAAGTTGATAGGGAACAAAAGGAAGAAAAACAAAGGGAAGCCGCAGTGACTAAGGCACTCAACGGCTCGCAGAATGAGAAAGACCCGACGCTTAACCTGAAAGAGCTGATATCGAGCCTTACCCCTAAGAAGAATAAGACGAAGGGACGCAAAAGTTTACATGTTGGTGCAGCGGTAGGCCTTCTCGGGAAACGCCCTGCGGAACTAGATCAGGACGACGAGGACGATGAAGAGTATACTCCAAAGCGTCTCAAGGGTCGCGATGCAAGTCCCGTCAAAAGTATTAAACTTCCTGCCCCTCCTTCTGTGGATGAAACAGTTAGGCGAACCACTCGAGCATCAAGCTACAACGGCCCTGGGTCGTCCCCAGGCAAACATGGGAGCACAACACCCAAAGGAGCACCGCTTTCTAGGCGGTTAGACTTGTCCGTTAATGAAGAACAAGCCGCCCAAGATTATACTGTTGGCCTGGAAGCCCACCAAGGTCTTAGCCCTAACCAGGAAGAAGACAAACCGCAGGTGGAGCCAATCCAGCTCCAAGAGTTTCTTAATATGACTAATATCCATTTTATGGAGCTGACCACGACAAAAAGAAGACATACATTGGCCCCAACAAAGGAAGAGAAAAGGGCTGCATCCAAGATAGGTGATGACACTGCCAAAGTCGCGAGTTTCGAGGATTGCGTGGCTGCTGGCTTTTGCACAGTACCGATGCTTGAATTGTACCAGCATGTAAGTGTCGTACTTATTTATTCACATTTTGCTAAGCTGACTTTCTCCAGTCGTGTCGTGAATTGAAATCCTATATTTCAGAAGGACGGCGCATTATCCGGTCTATCGAAACCGAAACGTACGCAGAAAATCCGCCTCTATTTCAAGAATATGTGACTGCACCACCAGACATCAGGTTGTTGATGGATAATCAATTTCGTAACGTTAAAACACACGCACGTCTTTTAAGCAAATCCATGTGGTATGAGTGGCGCATGAAACTTTTGGAAGGGCTGAAAGAAGGACTCGATCGCCATGTTGAGGAGATGCAGAATGACGAAGCAGTTCTGTCGAGGAAGGAGGAGCTCTTGGATCTCGTGGTGCCTCCGTTAGTCGAGAAGCATACAAAACTTGAAACTGAAGCCCAGAATCTGCAGCAAGCTGTCGATGAACTAGAGAGTTGTGATAAGGAAGAACTTCGTCAAGCACGTGAACGATTAGCAGCAATTGATGCAGATATTGTCGCAAAGAGGAAGTCATTGGAACAGTCGCAAGTGGAGTTAGAAAACAAGAATAACATTATTAAAGCGGGAATGGCATTAAAGGAGGAGATTTTGGCCCAGATACGTGAAGCGGAACGAATCACAGAGGAGTGCCGGGGTTGGAGTGTAAAGGAGGTTAAAACTCTAAAAGGTACGTCCGTATAATCCTCATCACACACTTACGTCCTGTTAACACACGCTAGCTTCTGTTCGTGCCCTTGAGCGCCAAACTGGCTGGAGTATTCTGTCAGCTTCATTGAAGCCAAGTTCGAAGTATGGCCCTGCTTTGAGAATGCGATATCGTGACGAACTCCAAGTAGACTTTTATCCCGGCGCCTTTAACCTTAAACAACCCACTGCCACGTCGCCTGGCCGACGTTCCTCTCAGGCAAACGGGAATCTGCCTATTAACGTTAGTTTTTCACCGAGTGTGACCCACGCAACTCGACACCCAAATATCAGCCCCTCCCCTGAAAAGGATCTCGTCCTCCATGCACTCCGCATGCGCGCCTCACAACTTCCTCAATCATCTATAACCCCTAGGCAATTCCTTGTCAGCATCTCACGAGCATGGGACAAAGCCATTAAACTGGGAGATGAAATACGAGCTCTTGATTTCTGCGGAATTACGAGGGCGAAAGCTATAGGGGTGAACCCGTCTGAACCCACTTTATTACAGATCCGCTGCATGGTTCTCGGTTGGCCCACTGCAACTACCAATCTCGAGTCGACTAGAGGTGAGACTGCGCAAAAATCAACGTCAGACTCAGGAAGTAAGGATGACAATGTGAGAGTGCGAATTGATGTCGATTTTACGGTGAAGCCTCGACCCGCGCACAATGGTCCTGATACCACTGACATGGATATTGACCTTGATATCGACGTCTCTGCTAGTATCATTTATGGCTCAGTGGGTTCATACTACGGGAATACGGGAGAAGCGCAGATTGGTGATCTGTTGGGCAAGATGATTCAACAGAAGCAGGCGCCCGGGTTTGGGCTAGGGGCTGGGGTGTGGCGCGACGCGGTGAAGAAATTCGAACGGAGTGTGTTTGCGTGAGAAAGGCGGTAGATTTTGGTGATTTTGCCTCGCCTCCTCTCTCTTCCTCATCGGAAAGTGGGATTTAGATGTGTCTAACGATTTATGACTTTGGAGTTTATGTATCTGGCTTACTTTTCCCTTTCCTTTCTTTTTCTTCTTTTTCTTTTTTCTTTGCTTTGGTTTAAATGACATCTTGAACGACTTGAACATCGCTTTCATCTGTTGCATGAATTCTGATGGTTCTCCTCTTCTTGCTCTTACTTGTGATCGATGCTACTTGTTCATTCCTCGTGTAAGGGTTTTTCAACGTACCAATAATGATTTGAGAAAGAGGAACTTGTTTTAGCAGGATCTAAGCGCAAGACTGAAGTACATAAATCCATATTTTTGTGTTGTTTCGTTTAAGTCGCCCCAGTATATTTCATGAACATCACCAAATAAATTGATTCTACTCCGATATTTAATAGTCCGTACAACTAAGTAAAGAATGTCTTTTTTATTCGCCACTGCCAGGCATGTTCTTGATGTAAGCCAAATGCATGATTAATATGGATTAGATCCAGGGGTTAACGGCCTTAGAAAAAGAACTCAAGCAACACCCGAATAGTAGCCAATTCATCAATTACTATAATCTATCAATTTCCTCGAACCGTCTCATCAACGCCACTATATCCGCCCTTTTGTCCTATCCCCCTCCACCCAGGCCCATAGATAAATTGTACACCCAAAAATCCTAACCCCAAAAAGGCAATCCCAGTCAAAAGCGTAAACGTCCACCCAACCCCTATCGCCTGAATAATGGGAAACAGTGCCGCCGCTCCTCCGCCACCAAGCAGACATCTAATCAAGTTCAGTGCTGCTGCTGCCGTGGCGGCCTGTTCAGGATAAACGTCCACCAGAAATGTAAACACAACGCACTGGATTGAGGTGGTTGTCCATCCCACGAGAATGGTGCTGATAATTGGGACTGAGATATGGACTTTCTTATCCAGCGTCCAACCAAAGATAAGTAACGACGCGCTCTGCATGCTAGCCCAGATCCAAGCCGTACGGAGCGGTGCACGCTCCAGCGGGAAGCTTTCCAGTGGGCCAACGTAATTGTTTTTGATACGTTGGTAGTCGGTGTCAAGGAGTTTCCCTGTGGATGCAGCGCTGATCATGCAACCTACGCCGTTTGCAATGTATGTTAGGCCCAACTGGGTATCATTTGAGATTGTAGCCTTGTTTAAGAAGAGGAGAGTGAGCGGTGAGGGCCATTTGCCACAGGGCTTAACAAATGGAGACAAGGACGACAGCAGAAGTGACTTCAAACTTGAAAAGGATGTGGATTGGGTCGAAGAAGTTGAAGGTTTATTTTTTATTGGGTACTACCGCTCTGAAAGGTTGTGCAGGGTCTTGGTGTGAGTCTTGTGGTTGTTGAGGTTGGAAAAACATCGGGGAGTATTTTGAGATACCGGTGGCAGGGATGGAGCTGTTGCCAACTAGTGAACACAGAGTCTCTGGAAGTAAGAGGCTGAGGAAAACAAGAAATACACCTGAGTAGATGACAAGAAACCAAAATATGGATCTCCAGCTGATGGTATCAGTGAATACACCTCCGAGGATTGGTCCAATGGCTAGTGGTAACATTTGCCCTGCGTGGAAGAAGCCCATATAGTCACCTTGTTCCTCTCTCGAAGTAATATCTTCAAGGACGCCGGCGCCAACAACTATGGTGCTTGCACTTCCTATGCTCTGAAGAGAGCGTAATACCACAAGCTGAAGATAATGGCTGATTCTCGCGAGACCAACACAGGCACCAATAAATATAAGGAAGCTTGACAGATATACCATTCAGCGCCCCTGATAATCAGAAAGGGTCCCGCAAATAAAAGGTGCGATTGCCTGGAAAATGAGGTAGGTTGTGACGGAAACGTTGACCAAGCCTACTGATACAGATAGATCAATTGCAATCATTGGGATGACAGGGAAGTAGATATTTGTCGCCAATCCTGAGAATGTAGTAGCAATAGAGACAATTAACGCAGTAAAGGCCTTCAGTTCAGGAGGAAGCGCACGGTAAGGAGAGATGGTTGGCGTAACTGCAGCATGGGCACTATGAGGTTCGGCCATTTAATGGATTTATGAAAACAAAAAGTTCAGCCAAACTGAAAATGAAACATTCAATTTGGATAAGGAATAAAGACACAGACCAAGTGCAGCAAAAACTAAATCTTTATCACTTGATTCTAGAGTATAGAATCAGCCAACTCTTTAAATATCTGCATGGCGCATACCAGGCAAGACTATTTATCCAGCATCCCCATCTCGGATGCAGAGAGGCGGAGAATAGAAGGGAAGTCCATTCCGATAGCCCCAAAAAATCAAATCTCGTTTCTTTTCTGGTGCTCTGGGTATGATATCTCCTCATTTTGAAGCTGATGGCCCTGGTTTGACAAGGAATGTGCTTGTTAAACGCCGGTTTGTTGTTAGTTTGTTCGGAACTTGGATACTAAAATAAACTCCATCGTCTGCTGCTAATTGTCCAGTGGGGCAAAAGAGTCTTGGAACGAATTGTGAGAGAATAAAACCATTCTGAACATGTATTCCTCGACATAAGAGTTCGATTCCTGGACAGAGCATTGCCGCTGTCGCAAATGGAGATTTGCGTACTCCCGGACAGGGTCAGAAAACTGCGTAGTGTTTATTAGAGGAGCACAAGGTTTAACCAGTTCTTGTGCAGCTCCATGCCAGGTATTTGACGGTTGCCACATGACGGGGTTTGATTGATTTCGTGCTGATATGCAAAGATCGCATCTATGAATCAACATTTGCCCTCTTCGCTAAATCGGTTGTCGCTAATGATGTTTGTGAGTCGTTAATGGGGTGTGCGATGTTGGTCAACGTCTATTTAAAACGGATCTTTTAACTTCGTCAGAAATGCAAAATAGCACACCAACATCTTGCCACTCCACCAGTCCAACTATCAAGCCCTATTAAATAGTAGCTGTATCAGATACTGTCCGTACGCTGCTAATTAAGTTACCTTCCTGCAGTAAGTTCAACCAGAACCCGCCTACAGGTCTCGGTCAATAATTGTTCGATGCTTTCACGAATAAGGCTATTTGGCTGTCAGCTACGCACGAGTAGACTATATCCAGCAATCATGGGGCCTACCGGGGTTAATGGGAAGCAAACCTGATGTTCAGCGCGTCAAATTTAACAAATTGGGCAAAAAAAGGTCAGAATTTATTTCTGATCACTGGAACGGGCCACATAATCTGCAAGGGCGTTGGCGACCATTGGTGATGTCTCCATTTGCAGCCGCGATTTAATAAAAAAAGTGAGAAACTGGATACTTATAATTACAGACTAGCCAGAGTATCATTATTCCTAGAGACCGTACGGAGTACTACGTAGTTCTACTGCGTAGAGCAATATTATGGGAGCCAGAACTTGGGTTTGCAGCAGTTACTACTCCGTACTGCGTAGGTATGTAAATATTTAGTGCAGTGGGTGGAGCCCACATTCGGACCTATTTACTTCGTAAAAGCAAAGCATGTTGGACACCGCCACAAGAGGCGTTCAGCTCGAGATGCCCAAACCATTCAGGACCCTTAAGGGGGGGGTAGTGCTTTGAAAGATCTTCGCGGGGCTTGGGCAGAAGATTTATTGGAAACTTGGATCATGGCAATAATTGCCAACGCTCGATATCAGTGGAGGCGCGATGACACCAATTGTGGCGGACACGCATCATCAAACGTTCAGCTGCTTGCAACTTGGAAGCACGAAACCCCACATCTCTGGGCTTCAGGGTTGCGATATGTTGGAGACCATTGGCTGGACAGACCCCTTGTCCGAGTTTCCAAGTTTGACGGCCAACGTGCATCGCTGTGCCAAATAACCATGGATGACTATTTGCCTGGGGCGGGGTTATTGTCCTCATGCTTTACTTTCAGCAACCTTTCGTGTCCCAAAAAAAATAAAATAAAATAAAAAAATAATAATAATAAAAATAAAAATAAAAAATAAAAATGTAAACAAAGCCAGCGAGGGATATCCTTCAAGGAATTTAAAGGCAAAGAGCGTCAGTGTAAATCCCTAAATTTTGTTGATATACATAATACTGTTATATCATAAGGCATATAATTAGATGTTTGTGCGCATATATCCCTATTGAATTGCTATGAAGTTCTATTAAAGATTCTAATATTAAACTACTACATACTAGTAAGTATTGATAGAAAAGGCAAGTAGACCACTACTCATAAAGAGAGAACATCATCAAGACTCTCAAACTGTTCAAGATATACAGAGTTGGCACACTAGTGAATATATAGCGAATATATTACCAATATAACCTTCTTCATCCCCCTCGGCAAAGAGCAAAACAAACAACATTGCACACGAGTCCGACTAAATTGAACGAACAATCTGACGGCGCTAAAAGAAGTAACTCCATTCACACAACTCCGAGGCGATTATAATTTGCGGGACGTATCAAGCTGTGTAAACAATATTTTGTGGGGACATAAGAGAATTATGCTGGAAGAGCGTGCTTCTCGTCTTCCCGGTCCCTTGTGTCGCCGTTCGTTTCCAAGACGTCTTCTTCCTCATACTCGTCATCCACTTCGTCCGCTTGGTGTTGATGGTAGTCAGGATGTTGTTGAGCGGGAACCCAGGAATCACGGTCACCCTTAAGAGGCGGGTCTTGGCTAGTAAGGTCCACGCCCTCACCGCGGGTCTTCGAGATGTTATTACGACGCCGTTGGGAAAGGGTGCGGGAACGAGTGGAAAGTTTGGAGCTCACAGCCGCATGAGATGAGACCCACTGCGTCAATGCATCTTCACAGTCTTGAATAATTGCCCTGCTGGCATCGTACCCGTCGTACGCGTTCCGAGTCTCCCCTGGTGTAACGGGGGTGTCGTCAATCAATTCAAGTAGATGCTTTCCATATCCGGCGATGATAGCCAGCTTTTCGCAATGTTCTCGTAGAGCATCAAATTGGTAGGTAAACGCTGCCTTTACCTTTTCTCGTGTGATGTTAGATAACTGCGCCTCTGCAACGAGTGATTCCGCTTCGGCTCGGACCAATTCCTGCTCCAAGACAACGATTCGAGGAGAATTGGGCTCTTTGTACTTGAGATGGGCTATCTGGTCCGTTATTTTTTGCTTCCCTGAGTACACAAACCAGGTTAGTACGAGAGCATATATGATATGAAACAAAACAAGTGAACATACTATCTCTGCTTGGCTGTACAGATGCCTCAATGTTGCGAATACTCTTCATTGTGACTCGGTATTGGTCATATCGATCCACATATTGATCCTCTAATTCGCCCATTTCATATATTAAAACCCCCAGCTTATCGGTAACATCCGAGACGTCATCGTCGCATGACTCTCCCCAATGAGACAGTTGTTGCTGCGGCTACGTCAGTATCTAATCAAAGTGAAATACTAGACGAGCCCAAAAACTTACAGCAGCCTCCATTCTCTCCCTGCCCACCAACTCCATGCTCCGCATCACATTTTTCTCCATTTTCACCAGCTGTGAAAGCTTTTTAGACAGGTCTGGGCTAAAAGCCCCAGCTGTTTGTTTTCGGAACGCATGACCTACATGGATGAAACAAGAGCGGTTAGCCGCTTTTCGTGAATAGAATTTACATGGTGATTCAGCTTGACGAGAGCGCCCATGCTTCTACAAGATAGTAGTATAACGCCATCTACTCACCGAAACTAGTCCTTCCAAAAAGTCGGTTCGTTTTGGTCGTCGAGGGAGGTGGGGCCGGGTTCTCAAGCTGGGATGCTGTTGGTGCGCGCGATTGGCGCATGGAATAAGTTCGATGCATTGCGAAGAAGAATTATAGTAATATATATACGTGTGTATCAAAAGAAAGCGCGATCTATTGTGTTAAAGGAAGCAGCAGACGTTTGTGTCGAGCTTCGTGGTAGGGAACCTATGACAGGTTGGTTCGAATGGAAACGAGCTGGAGGTTTTCACTTTCTTAGGCGATAGATGACCTATCATGCTATCCGGAGACTTGCGATGTCGTATATATGTCGAAGGAAGATGCTGGAATTTGGCGGATAGATGGGGGGGATGTGGATTGCTTTTGGTTGATGTTGCGGGCTGTGACGTCGACAAGATCGCTTAGCCTTCCTAAAGCGGAGGCGAGCTTTGGCTACCAACAAAACTTGAATGAAATCACCCAAGCAGAGAACAATAACAACAATTCTGTGAAACTTGGGAAAATGATGATACATTTGCCACAAAATATTTACGTGCAATTTCTTAGCATTAAAGTCTTTTCTTCACTTTGAAATTAGCCTCACCTACAATTCAACCCAATGACTCATATTTCTACAAAGTACTACTAGTGTAGTGGGATAGGGTGTGCGCTTCTGGTGGCACAAGAACAGGAGCAGTGGAATCGTATAATAGCGGTCGGCGAGATGAGTGCATATAATATTCTGATCAATAATCTATTCGAATAATTAAAACAGAAGGCATACAAGAGAATCAACCGAGAGAAAAGAGAATGTGATGTGTAATCAAATCAATATGTAAATACTATGCGATCAAAAGGAAACGATCACCCCAGGAACAAACTGCACGTCGCTGCTCTCTCTCTACCCTCCATAGGAAAGGATTCTCCCGACAGTTCTTTTATTATGAGATTGAATGACAGCGAGGCGGACATACGTATATCCAGTTGATGCCTCGGCGAATAATCAGACCGCCCCGAGATCTCCACCACACTATGGTTTGAGCATTTGGGGTGTATGCGCACACGGGAACTTCACCCCAGAGAAGATCAAGATAGAACAAACCCTATTCATTAAATTTGATCATTTCAATTCATTCGGAAAGAACCCCAAGCCAATAGCGTGTACACTTCTCTTTTACCTATAAAAATTACCAGCGTGAAGCTGCTTGATGAGCAAGTTCATCATGCACAAGTTAACATGGGGGGAGGTTTTCAAAAGAATTGGCAATACTGCACCACAGCCATAGTAAAATTGCTGTCGATTTCGGCCAACTGCAGGCGCCTTGCATAGACCGAGTCTCAACATGCTCAATCCCTTGCGCAATTGATGGATTCAGCCACATAAAAAGTACAGTGCCAGGCTGCTCTAGCATTTTGAAATCTGCGCCTGAGAGCATTAACACACGGGTAACAGTGCTGCTGCCCTTGGGTAACCTATCCTCCAAAGATAAGACTGAAATACCCTACTTTTGCTTCATCCAACTAATCTTGTCTTAGTTGGTGACTTGTCTGTGACTGATATGGCATGCTCAAGAAACTCTCTGGATTGCTAGATTGAAGAATGACTGCTCGGAGGTATGAAATCCGACTTGAAGAGCCTCTGGAAGAGCTCTACATAATGTGCATAAGGTATGGCATTTTTACAACATCATAGTCTAAATCCCTAGCTTGTGAATCAAGTATTATGAAATAAATGTTGATCTCTTGAGTGTATCATGCTTTAGACACACAAAGAAACACTTCATACGATAATGCAAGTCAAAAGGGACAGAACAGGTATGATCTTGGAGTATTTGTTCAGCTTTCAGTTCATCAGAGTATTCAGGAAATGCACTTTTCATTGACTTCAATCAAAGTGTTCATATGCGCACAATATAGCATGCTTTATAGCATGCTTTGATGAAATCTCAATACTCAGAATATCATCCTGCAAACTCTTAATTCACAAACCTAGATAATCTCTTATTGTATATCAACATATTTCCCGGGTTGAGATCCGCATGTGCAAAGAAGACATGGTATGACTGAGAGATGAGAATGCACATCTGCAACCACAGCTCTGTTGGCAGCATCTGGAATCGGATCACACATGTTCATCAGATGCTGGTTAAAATCTGTGACGTTGTCATATGGTCCCGCATTGCTGTCCTCAGTGTCAACTCGACAATCCAGACATTCTCTGCCGAGTGAGTCGGCAGATAAGATTGAGATAGGGATTTGAAATAGACCAAATCTGCTCAACATAATTCCTAAAATTGATACTGAACTGGTGCATCGGGTCAGTGTTCATTGTCTGGAGACATTTCCCGGCAATGTCGCCCTCAATGCGGGTAGTCAACAGCCAACCTTCCCTTTTTTTGCTGGCAACTCTATGAAATTGAAAACCAGCGGCGCGTTCACTGTTGTGTATTTTGCAATCATTTTAAGCTCATGTGCTTCATATTGGACACGAAGAAGCCGGGAATGTTTGAGATACATATTAAAGGGTAACTGTTGGACATCGCAGACATGGTAGGTCCCCCTGCCATCCATATAGGTGCTCACCAATTGGGAGGAGAAGGCGATAAAAAGAGAAGACGGACGGAAGCAGCATGGCGGGCAGCTGCGGCAACACACTTAAATCAACAAGGGATGGTGTATTTTGAGTGTAAAGGAAGAATTTCGCTCGTTGAGGTTGGATCCTTTGAATTAGGTGGTAGACCACATGCCCTTTTTGCTGCTTCGCTCTGCCAATTCCTGTTCCCCTGAGTGAGGGTCAAAGAGAGAGCCCTGGCCCAGGGATAAGCGCCGGGACCCAAATGCTGTGACCCTGCGTGGAGCGAAGAGCCGCAGCGCTGGGTATTAATTAAGCCGTGAATTATAATATCGAGGGACAAGCAGTTAGCAGGAGCCCCCAAAAATGGCAGCGAAAACCATCATTTTCGGCCGCTGGCTAACTGTCACATCGCTAAATGGAGTACGGAGTATAAGTTATGTGAATATATATACTCGCACCCAGCTGTTTAATCTCCCTTCTTCGAGATTTTTTATCTATTATTTTTTTGCTTGGTCAGATTTCGCTTTGCTACTACTATTAAAAGAAAATCAATCTCATCATCGATTTTCCAAGTCCCCTTAACTAACTAACCCCTGCCTGTATGCAGTAGTTAATAAATACTCCGTACTCCGTACTAATTCGTACAAAATCCCTTGCAAAAGAAGCAGGTTGCCCTGTCTCTGCCCGTTGGCCCCTGTAGCCACTAGCCCATCCGAAACGATCGCTCTCTTTTTGCCTTCGTTTATCTTTCAATGCTCCGTCTCGGTCTCTGTGTGTGTGTGTGGCTGTGGGCTTGTTGGTCTCTTTTTTGTCCT
>LGUA01000339.1:0-19882 GCA_001660665.1 Emergomyces africanus
TCTTGCAAAATCGCATTAGTCGCCAAGGCTTTTCGATTGGATACCGGGTGTGGGTACAATTTAATGGCACTCTTCATGTCGTATTCTCCTACATGACTGTTTAATACGGACCCCTTTGGATCCGATGTCTGTTTCCCAGCACGCCATGGATCACGTTCATGATGCTGTTTATGTCTCTCAATTTATTAGGACTAGAAAAAGCCCTTTTCTCTTCGTTTCCGTACCTTCATCGGTGTCTCTGTTATGTTCTTCACTTTTCGGGTGGGAGCTGGGCAACTTTCTTCCCCCCCTTTTTTTTTCCTTTTTTTTTCTTCCTTTTTCCTGGTTCTTTTTCCCTCTTTTTTCTGTTTTGGGGAGGCTGAAAGGGGGGGGGGAAGGAAAGGGGATACAATAATTAGTGAATGGAACCCGCCGCGCCTGAGTCGGTATTACAAGGCCAGACCGAGAAAGAGGACCAACCCAGCAAACTTAATAATAATAATAATGTTAAATCTTTCCGATGCGCCATTTACTACGTAGACAGACTTTAGCTAGTAACTTTCGTCACATCTCTCTAGCTAATAGCCCCAATATTTCCTCCGGCGCTGTAAAACCCTATTCTGCCTCGAGAACTTCCGTGGTATATTTGAGTACAGGGCTTCTCTCGCCACGTGTAACCAGAAGAAAAGTGGGGAGGCGAGAAGGTGGAAGAGGTAAAAGGGAAGAGGGAAGAAAGGAGCCGGAAAAGGAAATCAAAGTGGAAATGGAAATGAAATGTGGAAACAATGATATTGTTCTAAAAAAAATTTTCTACTCTAAAGAGTGACTAGCATTCTATGCTGCCCTATCGTAACAAATCCATCAAGAAATTTTTGGAAGACAAAACGAAAAGGAAATCCCCTTAGTATCATCCATATCCCACAACACCGGAACCATGTTAAAATACCCCACATTTAAGAGGTCGAGCAGCTGCAGGTGAAAGGCAGGTCACCGGCAGCTCCGATACCCATGGCAACACCTGAAAGCTTGATCTCAGAAGCTGAAGCTGAAGCTGAAGGGGAAGAAAGGGAAGAAGTGGAAGAAGTGGAAGGCGTAGCGACTGGAGTAGCGGGTTTGATTTGCATGGCGGGAGTAGTCGCAACTGGGGTAGGTGCAGCAGACGACGGAGCAGGTGCGTCACCTCCACTTGAACCAGGGCCGGGATTTGGGAATTGAACATCCTCGCCCTCGATGGTGGTCTTGCCATTACCAACATTGGCAATGTAGATCTCTGGCAGTTGGTCAAAAGCAGCCCTATCGCCGTTGCTGTTTTCGATGGTAACTGGAGCACAGTTCATGTACATCTCGCGGTTGCCGATTTTATTGAACCAGGTCCAGGCGAAGAGAGCTTCTCCTGCTGGGGCAGAGGTGGGAATCTTGAAGCCATATTGTTTGCCAATTGGGCAGCCACCGACGATAGACTCAATGACTCTGAAGGTCTTGCCCTGGTCGTAGCTGAGAGAAATCTGGCAAGAGCCACCCCCGTGGGTGGCCGTACCCTCGAGCTTGATCTGGCCAGTCTCGCCGGCCTTGTATGTGGCGGAAGACTTGCTGGTACCATCTTGATGGTATCCCTTGCAGGGGAAGTCGGAGCCTAAAGGATAATATGTTAGTTCTGTCACGAAAGGCGTAGTTCAATTGGAAAATGGAACTGGAACTATCAAAGTCGGGAATATGTCACTCACCATCAGCAAGAAGAGGGGAGGTCATGCTATAGTCAATATTTCCGCTGCTGCCATATTTACTGCGGAACGGGACAGGCTGGCTCATTTCAATATGAGCAAAGGCAGACCCAGCTGCGAGAGCAAGAGAGAGAAGTCCGAGGGAATGCATATTTGCAAGAGGAATGAGGGTATAAAAATATAAAAAGGATAAAACGTATGTACGTAAAAATGTAAGGAATGTATGTCCAAAAGAAGTGAATGAAGGACCAGCTTCCAAATCTCAAAAGAAAAGAGAGAAAAGAATGTAATTGATGGTTTGATAGAGAGAATGTTGATGAGAAACAGATTCAGAATTCCAGAGGAATCAAGACCCCTATTTATGTGTTTTTCAAATCTCCATCATCAGGTCCAAAAACTTACCGATGGGCAAAAGAATGGAACTGAAAAAGGGGAAAATTTTTCGGACCGCAAGACCCAGAGGAAAAAATAAGGGGCGCTCCCATGATTCGTCATCAGAAAATCTCCTGGATGCACTTTTTTACAAAATTTTCTCGGATTTCTTGGGTTCCTGGATCATTTTTCTTGCCGATAGGCCATTTCCCCTTGAGATATCCGTTTCGGGCCCGCAATTTTGCCGGCTATCTGCATTAGACTAGGTTTTAGTTCGTTCGTGCCCGTTTACTGGGTCAGGGGAAGGTCCAGACTTCAAGAAAGTATGAACCATGCTCTATAGCCGAACGTCATAGAGGGTTCGGCTATGAGGGATAAATCATCTATCGCGCATAGATTGACTCTCTCTCGCGCAGCCTTAGACGGAGGAGGCAAGGAGTTCGGAGAGAAAATAAGCTTCGCTTGATGCTCCACAGAAGAAAGAAGTTCGTCAAGGCAATTCGGCCAATGGCTTTCTTTTCCCGTCACATTAACAACACCTGGCGGGGTTTATCGAGAGAAATAGGTTTCCTTCGCCCCTTCTCGAAAAACCTTCAAGGGAAATCCGCCAGTGGATTTGTTTTTCCCCGCCACATTAGCACCACCAGGTGGAGGCAATCGACACAATAAGCTTCTGGCGATGTTTCGCGAAACATCTTCGTCAAGGTGAGCTGGCCAGTAGGCTTTTTTCCTCCATCACATTAACACCTTCCAGTGGGGACAATCGAGAAAATAAGCTTCGTTCGACTCTTCACGAAACATCTTCGTCCAGGGGAATCAGCCAATGGGTTTGTCTCTCTGTCACATTAACACCATGAGGCGGCTGTTTCGACCATCTTTCGGCCCTACAATCGGATTTATAAAGCGCGGATCTCGATCGAGGTCTAGACCAGCAACGAGCCTGGTCGCCACAAGATCTAGTGAAAGCATGCCATAACTTCATTTTTTGTCACCCTAGCAGGGATTCAAAAGTTTGAATGTCGTCTCCAAGGGGTATCGCCTCGGCGGGAATTAATGCGAGCTAACAAGGAGGCAAGAAGTTCCACCTCATGGGCTGCAACGCATCGCTCACTAAAGGCTTTTTGAACTTTGAGATAGAGGGAAGGCGACATGTACAGTAATCCGGAATAAGCAGAGTATACGTCTTGCGGGATACTTCGGATATCATCAGCGCTGATGGTCCACGCCACTACCAGCACGCCTCAGTTTTGCATAGCTGGACCAATCGAATGGGTCGTAAAGCGTGAGAAACATCATTCTATGAATACGGCACTATTCGACAGAGATTTATTGGAACTTGGAAGCAGCAAGAATGAAAAGCCAGCCGAAAAAGAAAAAAGAAAAACCTGATCTTCGTCGAATTATTTTCACCCTCGTTTCCAATTTTGCCATGTCAGAAAGGATAGGTTCATGGCCTCAAAATAGGCTTCATTTAATGCCAAAAACATTATGCTCTCATCGCAAATGTCACTAAAAGAGGATAATAAAGGCGCCCGGGTGCAGTACTAGCATGGTGAATGATACCAGTAAGTTCTGCACAAGGTTACGACCTAGCACTACCTATTTGCGCGTTTCAAATTATCAGTCAGCCAGCGGATCCCACATTGAATAGAGCTTAGAATCTGCAGGAGTTCTGCTATTTCTCGGTCAGATTTGGTAGCTCACCCGTTGTAGAAATTCTGTCTTAGGTCCATGCCTTGTTTTCTCCCTTGAGGTCGTTGTTTCGCGATGCGAAGTTGGAAAATGGACGGATCCATGCCAAGAAGTTAATATCACGTGACCTTTGCGCGAACCTGATGTTCTGCCTGCTTACACCGCTTCGAACTCAAGAAAAATAAAAAAATAAAAAATAAAACCTAAAACTGTGCCTGCGATGAATGCTGTGGTGGTGACTACGCTCGCTCAGTTCCCTTCCACTCCGCCAATTTTGTTATATTTTGGTTATTTTGCCTTGTCTTCCTCTTGAAGCTCGGCCTTTCTGCGCCAGTCCTTCAGAGCGGACTAAATGGCACCAATTCCTGGCAAACGAAGTGCTTCCAGTGATGATTTTATCCTAACATTATCGGACGACGAAAATTCGACGAACCTGTTCAATGGCAATGTTGACCTGGGCGATGCTAAAGATGACGATCCGATTACT
The DNA here is from genome assembly GCA_001660665.1 of Emergomyces africanus. Lineage (NCBI taxonomy): Eukaryota > Fungi > Ascomycota > Eurotiomycetes > Onygenales > Ajellomycetaceae > Emergomyces > Emergomyces africanus. The sequence goes on from LGUA01000339.1 coordinate 4,252, forward strand.
GGGAAACTATCGAAATCAAAGTTGAAAGCTCCAGGTGGCACGAAACGGAAAAGGCACGACGAAGTGGCTACCAATGGGACGCAGAATAAAAAGTCAAAGAGAGCAGCGCAAAAGCAAAGAAAAATTGAACCTGAGTCGGGTTCCGAATCTGAACAGGATGTGATGGACAACGACGATGGGGTTTTGGATCCCGATTTTGAATTTGATGTTGGAGGCGCCGCGAATGCCGATCTCGTGGGAGACTTCGATGGTTGGGGACTGGATGAACGGTCCGGGATAAAAACTGATGGGAATGGGAACAAAAAGGCAGTGGATATCGATGATATAATCTCCCGCAGGCAACAAAAGATGAAGGAGAAGTTGGAGAAGCAAAAGAAAAAGGAGCAGAAGAGAGCGGAAGCAGGGTCTGGCGATGAGTTCAATGGGATTGATTCGCAGGATGAAAAGGACGAACAAGCCAATGCTGTGGATTTCGAGGATGACGAACTTCTGGCTCCTGATGGATTCGGCATGGGGGCCATCAGTCAATCTGAGGATGAAGGGGATGACCAGCCTACTTTGGATGACTCGAGCGACGCTGAAGGTTCAGAGGGTGGAGTGGAACCGGATTCGGACGACGACGAAGCTGATTCAGATAACGATTCTGTTGCTTCTCCAGTGCCACATCCTGACGACATTGCGTCAGACGAAGGTTCTGGCGACGAAAGTGAAGATGCCGCTGAAGTTGAGAAGCAAAAGGCCTTCTTTGCACCTGAAGAGAAAGCATCAACCAACAACAACCTAGAGCCCGCAAAATCCTTCCAAGCATTTTCGCTCTCGAGGCCAATCTTACGGGGTCTCACGTCTGTTGGTTTCACTACACCCACCCCCATCCAACGGAAAACGATACCGGTTGCACTACTTGGAAAAGACGTTGTCGGTGGTGCCGTTACGGGTTCTGGTAAAACCGGTGCTTTTATTATTCCCATTTTGGAACGCCTACTCTATCGGCCCAGAAAAGTCCCGACCAGCCGCGTTGCAATTCTGATGCCCACTCGAGAACTCGCTGTTCAATGTTACAACGTAGCTACAAAACTTGCCACCTTCACCGATATCACCTTCTGTCAGTTGGTTGGAGGGTTCAGTCTGAGGGAACAGGAAAACATCCTCAAAAAGAGACCTGATGTCATTATTGCTACCCCCGGTCGGTTTATTGATCATATGAGGAACTCCGCGAGCTTTACAGTCGATACTTTAGAGATTCTTGTTCTTGATGAAGCAGACCGGATGCTTGAGGATGGATTCGCCGACGAGCTGAATGAAATTTTGACCACAATCCCGAAATCGCGACAGACAATGCTATTCTCCGCTACAATGACAAACACTGTAGACAAGCTCATCCGAGTGGGCCTTAACAGACCTGTACGACTGATGGTGGACGCTAAGAAGCAGACCGTGGGTACCTTGGTTCAGGAATTCGTCAGGTTACGGCCTGGCAGGGAAGACAAGCGTCTTGGGTATCTCGTTGCTCTCTGCAAAACCGTTTATAAAGACCGTGTTATTATATTTTTCCGGGCCAAAAAGGAAGCCCATCGTGTGCGGATAATTTTCGGGCTTATGGGACTTAAAGCAGCAGAACTTCATGGAAGCTTGAGCCAAGAACAGGTAAGTTTAGCAGTGTTTTAAACATTTTTTTTCTTTCCACAATACTTCAATGGAATCATAAGCTGACTAGTCGATAGCGTATTAAAAGCGTTGAAAGTTTCCGTGATGGGAAGGTTTCCTTCCTCCTTGCTACTGACGTCGCTTCCCGAGGCCTCGATATCAAAGGTGTAGAAACTGTTATAAACTACGAAGCACCCCAATCGCACGAGATTTACCTTCATCGAGTGGGACGTACGGCTCGTGCAGGGCGTTCAGGCCGTGCATGCACCCTTGCCGCAGAACCCGACCGAAAAGTGGTCAAAGCTGCAGTGAAAACTGGTCGAGCCCAAGGGGCTAAAATCGTAAGCCGGGTCATCGACACAGTAGAGGCCGACATGTGGGCTGCCAAGGTAGAAGAGATGCAGGAGGAAGTCAAAGAGATTCTGAAGGAGGAGAAGGAGGAGAAGCAGCTGGCTCAGGCCGAAATGGAAGTCACCCGCGGCAGCAATCTGATTCACCACGAGAAGGAGATCATGTCGAGGCCCAAACGCACTTGGTTTGAAAATGAGAAGGAAAAGTTGCAGGCTAAGCAGCGCGCTTTCGAGGAGCTGAATGGGCCGAGTAAGAAGAAGAAAGGCAAGCTTAGTGGAAAGGATAAAAAGAAACTAGATGACAGCCGGGAGAGGAGAGAAGGCAAGGTATGGAAGAAGGGCAAAAGCGAACGGGAGGCCCAGGCTACTGGCCCAGGAAAGGGTAAAGATGGGCAAAAACCCAAAGGAAAAGGCAAACCAAAGACCAGAGGCAAGAGGCCCTTGAAGCGGTGAAATGTAGGCCAATTACAGAGTACACTCGGTCCAAGCCAATGCATGCATATTCGATATTCGGCATTTGAACCCGCTCCAAGTTAGTTATTTGGAATTTAGCTTTGAATGCTCGTTAGTTGTCAATTTTATTCGTGATACGTAACACAATTCTCCGTACATTACTCTAAAATGCATTTTACTGTTCCGTTATTGCTGCTTTACTGTTCATTGTAACGAGTAGTATGGGACTACGGAGTACGGAGTACGGAGTGTAGCGATTATCGCCTGTTGCAAGTTTGTCAGCATAGACGCCGTTGATGACTCAGCCAACTCCCCCACATTCCCGACTTCGGCGGCAGAAATTTTGCGGTGAACCGCCACTGACTCACTCATTGCGAGATGGGAATAAAAATAGTCAATTCGCCTTATTCTCAAACTATTTGCAACTATTTGCGTGATATCATTCTTTCTAATAGTAGTACCCTTGATTTTGCTGGGAGCAGTTGAATCAATCCCGAAGTTTCTTTACTCGAGCTTTGGATCAACCCCTGTTGGCCCGTATTACAGCCTAATTAGCGACCTCCCCCTGGCAGCTTACCCCAAGCAAAGGACCAGTTTAATCATTAACAATGCCAATGTAGGGTTACACTCTCTTTTGTTATAGCGCAGGATGGATTATATAGCTAACATTCCGTTTAGGCTTAAGGATCCCTCAAAAAAATACCGGCGCTTTAAGCCTGTGGATCTTCCCAATCGGCAGTGGCCTTCAAAGACCCTGGATAAGCCTCCCCGGTGGCTGGCAACAGACCTTAGGGATGGCAACCAGAGCTTGGTCGACCCTATGGTATGAATGAAATTTGAGCCGCTGCTCGGTTCAAAAGCTCAAACTATTTATGTGCTTCTTCAGACTCTAGAGACTAACCAGCGTATTATTGTGCGGCTTACAGGATGGAGACCAAAAACTCCGATATTTCAGAATGCTTGTAGGAATTGGATATAAAGAAATTGAGATCTCTTTCCCATCAGCTTCGCAAACTGATTTCGATTTCACTCGACGTCTCATCGAAACCCCCGGTGAAGTACCAGATGATGTATGGCTTCAAGTCCTCTGCCCTTGCCGGGAAGACTTCATTCGACGTACTGTTGATTCCCTCAAGGGAGCCAAGAAAGCAATCCTTCATCTATATCTCGCTACGAGCGAATGTTTCCGCAGAATAGTATTCGGCATGTCAAAACAAGAAAGTGTGGAAATGGCTGTACGATGCACCAAGTACGCACGTTCCATCACCAAAGACGACCCTTCAACTGCAGGCACAGAGTGGCTTTTCGAATTTTCGCCAGAAACTTTTTCGGATACGGATCCTGATTTTGTGTTGGAAATATGTGAGGCCGTGAAAGCTGCTTGGGAGCCCACTGTTGAAGCCCCACTGATATTTAACCTCCCCGCTACCGTGGAAATGTCTACTCCTAATGTTTATGCGGATCAAATTGAATACTTCTCGACTCGCATTTCTGAGAGAGAGAAGGTCTGCGTATCTCTACACCCCCATAATGACCGTGGATGCGCAGTTGCCGCGGCAGAATTGGCACAGATGGCAGGCGCTCAACGTGTTGAAGGCACTCTGTTCGGAAATGGAGAACGAACCGGAAACGTCGACTTGGTCACTCTAGCCCTAAATCTCTATACACAAGGAATCTCACCACAAGTAGATTTTTCCGATATAAACTCCATTATAAAGGTGGTGGAGGAGAGTAACAACATTCCAGTGAATGAACGATGGCCATATGGCGGACAGTTGGTCGTTTGCGCCTTCAGTGGCAGTCACCAAGATGCCATCAAAAAGGGCTTTCAGGTTCGTGAGAAGAGTAATGCATCCAACGAGGATAGGTGGCAAATACCATACCTCCCCATTGACCCAGAAGATATCGGCCGTAACTACGAAGCTATCATCCGCGTCAACTCGCAAAGTGGCAAGGGTGGCGTTGCCTGGGTTATCCTCCGCAGCCTCGAACTGGATCTTCCCCGCGGACTACAAATTGCGTTCAGCAAAGTCATCCAGAAACAAGCTGACACGCTTGGTCGTGAGCTCCTACCAAAGGAAATTGTCACCCTTTTCGAAGAGGCCTACCATCTCAAACAAAACCCCCGCTTCTCCTTGATAGATTACAACATCACCACCGACCGCTCGCAGTCTCCCGCGCCCCCTGAACCCGGTAAGGCTCTGAACACCAAAAACCTGAAGCGACGTTTCGCTGGCATTGTTGAAATCGATGGCATGCAACACGCAATTGTCGGTGTCGGCAACGGCGCCATTTCCTCTCTCGCCAACGCCCTAAAATCCCTGGGCATTGACTTGGACGTTGTTGACTACAAGGAACACGCCATTGGCGCTCACAAAGATACTAAAGCAGCAACCTATATCGAGTGTACCTCCGCAGGTAGTCCGGAAAAAGTCTGGGGCGTCGGTATCCACCAGGACGTTGTCCAGGCGAGTTTGACTGCGCTTCTAAGTGCTGCCAGCTCCGTAAGTCCTTACCCATTCCGTAATTCTAATTCTCATCCCCACCTTTTTCCAATCATCCCAACTAACCGCCAATTTTTCCCCCAAATTATACAGTTCCTCACATCCCGGGCCAACACCCCTGCGCCATTCCGCCCTTCCCATGTCAGACCCTTCACAGAAGCCGATCTTGAAGCTCTAGACCAGATCCAAGGGAGTACCAGGCCAGCTCGAGCTTTGGTACCTGATAACGCCAATGTAGGTCCTATCTTGGCGCAGCAAAAAGTGAATATTTCCGAGCTAGAATCCAAGGCGAATAACTTGTAAATATCTAAAAGGAAAGGATAACCATGATATTTTATTTTATTTTATTCTTTTCAGAGTTTATCGCCAGAGAGTGCAGAGCCGTCGTATTTGCGCTTTTGTGATACTGTATAAGCAAAAGTTAGGGGAAGAGAAGATATGGAGAACGGAATTTTGATAGACCGACACAACGTCGTTCATTCTTTTCGGTTGCAAAAACGGCTTTAAGTTGGAAGATTTTTTAATATCCAAACAGCAAGATTTAGAAATTACTTTAACTGAAGAAGAAAAGAAAGGGCATAGAATGCGCCACGAGAACACGATCGACATATTTGTTTTTAATTTAATTATTCTACAGCACACTATCTAATTAAAAATGTGAAATCCCTCGTGTGAAACTATTTTGTACCCGATCTACCAGGAAGGGAAAATTCTAAGCTAGGAAAAAATATTGAGCCAAAATGTTTGCGAATCCTAGTACATATAAGTAGGAAACATCTTGGCCTTATTCTACATCGGATCTAAATCAAATAGGAGGAGGGAGGGGGATTAAAATTTAAAACTACCGTCGTACTCGCAAGGTATGTAGGTACAGTCATAAACTGAAAAAATGGCACATAAAAATATAACAGATCAAGAACTATAACGTAGGGATATATTGGGGGTGGTTCAACAAGAAAACAAAAAGTCATATGAACAAAAAATTCATGAAATGAACTACGTTCCCTGAACCAGAGATGATATCAAAATGGGAAAAGACGTCAACAACCATTGAAAAAACAAAATGCCCAAAAAAAGAAAAATTATCCAGAATTCTCATTTCTCATTCCCTCTTTCCACCAGTCTTTTGTGAGCATTAAATACCGGGGAACGGAAACGGGTCATCTCCGGTCTTGGTCCTGATTCTGATACAAAATAGCCTCCTCAGGCCAATCATTGATCGTGTAATCCTGTTGCTGATGCTGATATTCTTCATATTTAGTGTGGGGTTGCCACTTCCCATGGCCTTGTTGTTGTTGTTGTTGAGGCAGGCCATAACCCTGAGCACGACCAGCGTTCGGCTGTTGATATTCATCGGAAGGGGCAATAGGTGGCACGAAGCTATGCCTCGCCTTCTGGCTGGGGAGTGAATCTCTGCTGCGGGCATGCGGCTCAGCATTGAGATGATTATTTTCAGGAGGGACGATGTCCAAGGCCGGGATTGGGTGTGGAGGATGATATTGTTGATGATCTTGGCTTTGGCTGTGAGCCTGAGTGCCGCTTGATAAGTAGGCGTCAAGGTCAAAATGGTTGTAATCTGTTTGTGGGTCAACGTTTCTGTCGTTATCGTTCTCGTAATCATGTGCATCTCCTGCGGCTAATGGGCCGGTAGGAGGAAGACTGGAGTGCTTGGTGTTATTAATATCCTGGTCGTCGGGCTCCTCTGGATTCACGATGGCAAGACGAGTGGGCCTTTCGGCAGGGCCATCATCCTCATATTCATAATCATCAATGTAATCCTTGGATTTGTCGCCAAAGGAGAAACGGTGGTCGTAGTTCAGAGGGTTGTAGGAGTTGCGGGTATGGTATTGCTGGGTGTTAAGGTCATCATCATTCTCACGGAACGAGGCTGCGCGGGGCTCGGGGCTAGGTGGGGCTGCTTGGTGTGTGAAAGAATTAGCTCGCTCGGTTTGGGACGGGCGCTCGACCGGCGGGGCGGGTTCTAGTTGACGTTGTGCAGCGCCCTCAGGTTCTGAATGTGGAGTTGGATGTCGACTGGCGGCTTCAGCGGTGCTGGGAACCCTAGTGGTCGTTCGGGTACGTTCAGGCAAGTCTACTAGATGGCTGTCAAACCCTTCACCGTCACGGATATTGAACTGGGCAATAGTCTGCATCTTCCGGGTCACCCAAGACGCTAGAATTTTGCCCCTTTGTTTCTCTCCTAAGCGAGATCGTGGGAAGTCACCCCGTGGCACAAATGCAATAATATCTGCCACAACCTGATGCTCATTAAGAACTGCGTTCAAGATCACCGGGACCAAGGAAGCTAGATAAGCCTTTCGCGTAACTTCGATAAGAGCTACTATGAGACCTCCAGCTTGGAATACAGCGCTTGGGGGCAGTTAGCATATGAAAATCCAAAAACAAGTTCCTGCATGCGGAGGGAACTCTCACCTTCCACCACTGACAACGTTACGGTGGCATTTCTCTATTGTTGTCTCAATGTCCACGGGGAAGTGGTTGAGGCCATTGATTTCAAAAGTCTCCCCAATCCCTCCCAAAACAAACAAAACTTGCATTTCCACCGGCTGGCCACCAGGGCCAATTGGTCGTGTGACGGTATGCAGAAAACCCATGTCACCAGTACGAACATACACAGCTGAAGGATCTCCATCAACGGTACGGCCCTTAAATCTCTCCAAATCAAACTCTTGCTTCGTCCCATAGAATGATTTTGCACAAGCTTCAGACTGAACCCAAATTTCACCATACTCACCCACGTGAGCAAGGCGGCAAGTCTCGGGATTTACAATGGCGATTTGCGTGCTCACGGGTACCATGCCTGAGTCTTGAACCAGTAGAGAGTGCGGCTCGGAGTCAGGGTCCACAGGGTAGATCAAACCCTGGCGAAGGTATTTTGTATCCAGCCACAGTTCGATAGGCTCGATGCACATATAAGAGCGTGAAACAATCATAGGATTGAGAACATGCGAATAGATCGTATTAATAGCAGTTCGATCGAGCCCTGCAGCAGCAAAATGCAATCGAATCTTTTGGTCTGTGAGAGAAGGAGTTAGTTTTAAATATATTGTTTGCAATATTGGGAGCAGAAGAGACTTACATATATCTGCTCTGGGTCTACCATCAGATGCAATCATCAAATTCTTCAATTCATGCAATTGGAACCCTTTTCCAGCCATACTGCCCATAGCGTAATCCAACATTTGACTCGTCGCATAGGTGTCTTTGATCTTGTACCTTGCCAATGCGAGGAAAAGTGAGATCGGATTAGTGGCAAAATCAAGGGGCGAGAAAAGATACGTCGGAGCACCTATACATTTCACCGTTAGTTTTGTTTCTAATTTTTTAACATTTCCTCTTTTATATTTTACCTGCTTTGCGATGCAAGGTCGAATGACAAAAAAAGGGTAGTAAAAAGAGAAAGAAAAAGCCGCAAAAACACTCACCAACATAAATCCCCATCAAACAAGTGTGTATGAACCCAAGACCTATAGTGCTGCGAACACTGCCTAACACCGGCCGGGTGCTTGTCATTTGACAAGTTTCCTTCTGCACCTTGCACATTCCCATAATAGTATCATGTCCAATGTGGACGGACATCCTCCTTTGATCCGGAGTCCAGTAGGTCCAAACCAATGCCGGTCGGCCAGAATCAAGCCACTCTTTTTTCATTGTCAAGCCAAGATGACGGCAGCCATGTGATTGTTTTGGAGGCCTTCCCGTATTGTACGTGGGAGGGATATTGATGCGAAGGACGTTGGCTGATTGTTTTATATGTTGAGCAATCGGCTTCTGCTTCAGCAAATCGTTGACGTCGCCGTTAACAATAATTGCCCTGACACGAAAGTCAGCGACCAGGTGTAAAAACGCCGGTGCATCTTCCGAGAGGCGGTTTTGGTCGATAGGCGCCATCGGTAGAGCAACCACCCCGAGACAGAAACAGGCATGGACGGCGTAAACAAACTCCTCAGAGTGTGTATACATGAGAATAACATGGTCACCAGCCTTAAGTTTGACCTTGTTCTTCAGGTACATGGCAACCGCTGCAACTTTGGTATCGAATTTTTTCCACGTAATTCCTTTGCCCTCTTTCCCACGTCCATCAATAGAGCAGTAGCAAAGCTCCTCCGCTTGTCGAGCAACTCGCCACTGAAGCAGGTCAACGATGCTGGTGAAATTGTTCAATGGGGTAGAAGTCCGGTCGTCCATCACAACATCCCGATAGTCAACGCCCGAATATTGCTTGTCCTGCATCGCAAGCGCACCTTGTCGCGCAGCTGAAGACGTGGGCGACCATATTCCGCCTACGGGATCCACCCCGATGGGAAGGTTCAAAACCGACCGTTCGACTCCAAACTTCACGTGGACGCAAGGTAGTGAACCATTGTCGAATTCTTTTCGGCATAGCATATTGCCAATCTCTTGCCGCCCGTTCTTCGTGACCCGTGGCAGCGTGTTGGGAGCAGTGATCATGATGCAAAATACACGAAGGTGATGTTCTTGATACAGAACCTCCGCGCATCGTTCAGCGAGTGAATCCAAGAGTGCTATGTCCAGTTGTCTCGGCGGTCCTCCAGAAGTTGTAGGTGCTGTCGAAGCAGAGTAAGACTCTAAAAGGACGACAGGTAGATGTTCATCGTTAACAAACACGTCAAATGCCGAGCAGTCATGGATTTTAGGCACATTCTTCATGATGCTGATAATCAAGTGCTGAACGAAGAAATAGCGGTGCTCGGTGGCTTCGGTTCCATGCTCAACCCACTCCACTTTTTGACGCAATCGGTCCTCGTACAGACCGAGAACGAATATTTTGCCTTCGATAACACACCCCAGAAGTCCAGTGCGGAGAAATTCGGGTTCCACAACCACAGGGGTAGGGCTACCGCCCTGAAATCGATAGGGTCGAGCATGGAATATCGCCTCCGTATGTTTCGGTAGTGCCCAAAAACCGCCCGAAAGAGAAGGTGAATCTACCCAAATCTCACCGATGATATTCGGTGTGCAGAGCAATCCAGTCTCTGGGTCGACGATAGCCACAGTGGCATCGGGAAGGGGGTATCCAAATGCACCAACTCGAACAGTGTTGGGCATGCTTTCAGCTTGTCTCCTAGCCTCCTCACCCATGGCCAACACAACAACCTCGTTATTTTTCAGAGCCTCTTTGTCGAGTAGAACCTCGTTCAATTCAGCTCGATCACTTTTAGACTGTTTCTGGGTCGGTACGGCCGTTCCACCAATCAAGCTGCTTCCAAACCCGACTTTAGGCGTTTCCGTCTTCTCCTCCTTCTTTGCTTCAGGTGAATCGGCTTGTCGCGCATGGTCCAATTCGTGCGTAAGAGGGCAACCCATTCGTTCCTCTCCACCAAGCCAATCGCGAACACTTATAACCATGCCACCATGCTCAGGTAAGCACAGCATGGGAGCAACCAACTCTCTGGCCCGCGGATTGCGAAGAGGACGCAGCCATCTGTCAGCCAAAATCTCATGAAATTCGGGGTCTACGGTGAGAGCATCGATCAGACAGAGTTTTAGGCTTGAGAAATTTGGCTCTGTGCCCTTCTTAAAATTCCTAGTTGCCATTGGATCTTGTTGATAGTTGTAAACAGCACGTTTTAAACCTGGGTAATCAGACGACATAAGAGTAGCCCTGTATTTAGTAATTAAACTAGCGTAGAGGCCAGGAGTCTCGACAGCCCGAGCCTCGAGCCAGACAGTGGTATGTCCACCATACACCGTAAGCAGAACCCCTAGAATCATCCCAATGCTCTGTCTGGGGTCGAGATAGGTAATGAGGGTTTCGCCGTGCGGCCTTGGCTTCTGGGTATTGCCATCAGGAGATGCAGAGGCAACTACCGAACTCAGGCAGGTCATCTGATGCATGATTGTTCGGTGGCTCAACACCACTCCGCGCAAATCACCAGTCGGAGCTCTTGAGAATTCGATGTAGGCCAAGTCAGGGACAACAAGGGCAGGAGTATCATCTTTCTTTTTCGGATGGTAACTTCCAAACTCATTGGTCTTCCACCATTCCACCCCTCTAGGCCAATTAAGCTTCTGCGTTGTGATATCTCTCTGAAAATTTTTCAGATTGTTTTCAGTTGTCAAAGCGAGATGGGCCTGAGTAGATGTAAGAATAACGTTGAGGCTGGCGTAGTCTTCAAGATTGTTGATGGGGACAGCCACCACCCCTGCGATGAAACAGCCCATAATCGCTACTGCAAATTCAATCACCTCGGTGTCTCGGTAGACGAGGGCCACACGATCTCCTCGATACAAGCTGCTTTTATCGCGAATGACTTGCGCGACTTTCTCCGCACGACTCCCCAACTTTTCCCAAGTAATTGACGCGATTTCTTTTCCACGCTGATCCAGCACCCAGTAAGCGGGCTGTTTGGGATGAGAGCGCGCACGATGCCGTAGGACTGCGGGTAAATTATCGAACTGGGACATAGAAAGGCTAGGATTGTGAGGATCATGAACCTCGCACGTCACATCTCGAGGTTCAAGGGGCAAGAGATGATCGACGACTGTTCCATGCGAAATGTCGACGGCGCTCATCAAGGGGGGAGCCATGTTTGCTGTGGGTGAAAAAGGTTCGGTCTGGGCTGAGTACCGGTGGTAACCACCTCCTCCATAGCTATCTCTCTGGTCCTCGCTTTGTTGGCCCGCAAAATCCGAAAAAAATGCCTGCTGCGAGTCGAGCATGGTAGACTGTCTCGTAATCCCCCACTACCACCTGACGGACCATACGTGCTGGTTCGGGGGTCGCCATAGTCGGGTTGATCAGCCGGGTTAAAGGCGTAATTATGGCTTCGCAGGGTGCCCGATCTAGAGTCGTCATAGTTATTCCCCGGCTGGCTCTGGATCTTTCCCGGGCCCTGTCCCGGGCCTTTAGGAAGGAAGAGGGAATCATAGGACGCGGACGACGGTTGCCGCTCAACACCGAACGAGAAGCCCAATTCTCTTTCCTGGATTTGCGCCAATTGATTCCCTCCTTGCATAGGATAGGAGGTACTGCCCATTGAATCCCTTCCAGCCATACCGTCACCTGTTATGCGTTCCTGCTCCTTGCCAAAAAAATTGGCAGGCAGCGTGTCGGACTGCCGACGTTCATCTGACAGGGTCGAACTAACAGGACGACTACCTTGCGACGACGGTGGAGGGGAGTGTAAACCCAGTTGAGAGATCCGATGGCTTGCAACGGTCGGACTCGTGATTCGAAGGCCTCTGTCTGCGCGATTGCCTTCGTTCGAGGTCAAGTAATGGGATAGGACTAAGGTGCGACGCTTTTCGTATCTTCATAGAATGTCAGCAATAAACTATTTTAAAAATAAAACAACAGAAACATTTCATAGTCTCCCTGTGTCAAAGAGAAAGAAAAGAAAAGAAAAGAAAAAAAAGATAGTATATTTTACCCCGGACCCAGGGCCATCGCGCGCCAACGTCCCTGGAGGCCGGAGCGAAAAAGGGCAAAAAGCGAAATTACTTACCCTTTCTGAGTGATCTCACCATCCTAGAACACCAGAAACCAGGGTTACATATCAGCTACTATCATGGGAAACCCAAAAGGGCCTGGTGGATTCAAACTAGTACTCACCTCCAGCTCCTGGTCTAGCTGTCGCAGCGCGATCTGCAACTCCGGGTTATCCTCTGCCATAATCGCGGAGGTGGCGGTTGGGCACAGTCAAAGTAATAAACTTCCCGCAACAGCTGGCTCATGGAGCATAACAGGGAACGGAGTGCTTCAGGGCATCGGGCCCCAGCTTACTACTTTTCCAAGTTGCCAGTCGTCGCGCACTGCAGTTGTTATTTAATGTGCCGGGAACACGCAACAATCGGAGTTTTTGAGTTTTTTGTCGTCCAACAAACCCAAGATCAGCAGCAGGTCCTCGGCGCGGAGGCTGAAACACGACGGCCCACGCACAAACGTTTTTGCGAGCTCCGGGGAAGGGAGGGGGGAAGATCGGCTTGGGCTGCTTGGGGGAGTTTAGGTTTTCGTTCGTCGATTTATTTACTCAAGAGTTTTCTACGTCGATATCACAGCATGTTCATCGTACAGCGCAACTTGCTTGCTTCCAGAAATGCGACGTCGGGGGGGTTGGTGCCCTTCACAAGATAAATAGTACTACTAAGTACTATGGTGGAGCTATGTCTCACATCGGTTGCTTCTAACCAACGTGCAAGGTTAAGTATTTATGCAACGACGAAGCAAAAGGGAAAATGAACGATACGCTTGGCCACTACATCCATTTATCGATTCAGCATGTCGGACGGGGGCCTTAAGTCGCTCCCTCAGGAAGAAAAACCCAGAGAAGCGGTATTTAGGGAATGTATTGCCAGGCTCATTGCTTGCCATCTAATCTACCTGCCCAGTTAGTGCTACAGGCTCTTTTCGCCATTCTGCCATGTTCCCATCACCGAGCGAACAAGCCTCTGTTCAAATATACGATATACGAAGACCGAGCCTGAATCCCTGAGGATAGGATAGTGCACAGCCACTTTTGGACCAGCATCGGGGAGTTTCTGGGGCTGGGTGAAACACCTGACATGTTTTCTTGATGCGTCCCTGTCAACTGCGAACTGAATTTATTTGTTTACTATTTATTTTTTTTTGCCGGAAAAGAAAGAAAACCGGGGGGGGGGGGAATGCCATCGGCTGATTTATATATTACAATATTTAATGCTATATGCTGCATGCGCTTCAATAAAGAATGGCCATGGCCATCAAACCGAACGAAACACCTAGATATCCCGCACGAACCGAAACTCCCTCAGACCTAGGTTTTCTATTGTCAGAAAATGTCGCGCGCCACAATCTGCAATTTCAGGTGGGGGTGATAAAAGGTGAGAGGGGCGCGGGAGCATAGGGGCATTAACGATGTAACGGATTCAGAACATACGGCAGTTTTGGACCAGCTCCAGTTGGAGCTCCCGTTGGCTCAGGGTCCGAAGAATTATATCTGTTATTTTCATCGAAAGTCCAACAGGTGAATCCTTTACCTTCATCACTCGGGGAGTTCGGGTGGAAAACCAGAGACGAGAGATTTTTCCCCAAGGCTCGACAGTCGAGATCACCGGTGGATTTTACTTGCATAAAGCCTACTTGCTTTAGTTTTGGAAAGCTAACCCTATGGTGGCAAAAGACGAATTAAAAAAAATTTTTGTGAGGATGTTTAGCAATGAATTATTTTAGATGGATGCGGACAGGAATAAGGAAATCACATACTCGTTGAAATCGCCATCGATTAATACCCCAGAAGTAACATTCTTCAATTCCGGGAATGCGATACTTTTGAGTTTGGGGTTGCCTACTACCGCCATATCTACGCCGATAGAGTGCAGTTTTCTACCCCAGGCAGTGTGTCAGTGATTTTTCTCTCCATATCTGATCAGCGGTGCTGATCAGGTCTGACTCTGTGAATGCCATGGCAGGATATTGATAGGGATAATGAATAAAGTCTTTTGTAGAGGAACTGATGGATTTTTTATTTTATTTTTTTTTTTTTCATTTCCATTTTTGGTTTCGCTGGAGCGGGGAAAGAAAGGCTGCGAAAACTTACGGGAATGATACATTCGTCAGTTCATTCAGATATCCTATCAGAACCCATCCTCCTACCTCCTCAAGATCCGGCATCGAGATGGACGTCACTTTATCATCCACACGGTCAGATAATTTCAACTTCCGCCCCAAATACCCAGAATTGAATCTGCCTAGTATCGACGTGACATTCCGCACTTCAAACCGCCCAATGAAATCGTGACTGACGCCAAACGTGTGTCGAATTTCCGGGCAAGCGGAGTAGAAATCGATTTCGGTTTGATTCGCAATCGAGATCAAGGCATCGTCGCATGAAAGAGGTTCTCCATCCAGACGTGCTGTTCGCAAACAATCATGATTCTGTTAGCTGCCTGTTGAATTGAATAATTTACGAAAAGGAAAAAAAAAATTTAAAAGAATAAAAAATAACGAGCGAGAAGATTCATACAACCAAACGCGGGGTTGATAACAGCAGTCAGGGCCGACGCTATCAGCAGAAATTTTACGTCGCGCATGTTGATCCTCAATCGTATCACTACTGCGTAAGATCTTGCACGAGTAAAAGTTGAAGCAGATCTAAACCCTTGACGCCGAAGAGAACTCTTTTTGAGGCTGTTTTCTACATCTCAATCCTTGGCTCATTTCGCTAAATAGTGGTTAGTCCATACTAGTTAGATAAAATAAATGCTTGTATGTACTACTCGATGCTAGTGGAAACATTTCAAAATGTTTGGTGACTCATGGCTCTGACTACCTTGGAGTTCGTCTTGGGGAAAGATTCAATTATCATCTGTATGGAGTAATTACAGAGTATTTTGGCGTCAATCAGGGTGAATAAATGTCAGATCTGAGAGCTGGAGAATGCTCTAACGTTAAGGGTCCAATTTGCGGCTGGAGCTCACACACAGAATCCCCCTGCTGAAACATGCTCGAATGTTTTTTCTTGACCCGATGTAACCCTAATCCCCAAACTAATAAATACCCTCTCCGAAGCTGAATGTTAAATAGTCCGGCTAGGAACTCTTTACGCAGTACTCCGTACTGCGTAGTATTTCCTCGCGGAGTCCCTTTTTAGTTAGTAGTACTTAAATATTTCCGAGGTAGTCAGAGCCATGAGTCACCAAACATTTTGAAATGTTTCC